>JAHWXV010074571.1:0-21121 GCA_024586415.1 Phrixothrix hirtus
AGAAGTAGTAGGAATTCCTTAATCAAAGTTGGTAGATCTGTAATAATTTAATAACTTTTGAGACTAAGTGGTAACGTGATAACGTCACATTTGACAGTGGTTATAACTTTTTGCTAACTTTTTCGGTCTCTGTTTTTTTTTGGTTATTATTCTTTTGTGTTTTATTTGTTTGATCATGCCGAGTGTACGGCAACGAGTATATTACCGTCAATTAAGCGAATTTGGCAGAGGTCGAATTATTGATTTTCGCGGAGCTGGTTTTTCATTAGGAAAATTGCTAAACCTGTAAATCGAAATCGGTCTGCTGTAATGCGAGTGTACCGTGCATTGTTTAAAGATGGCCAGGAACATTGTAAAGAGGAACGCAGGCTTCAGAAAGACCGAATGAGTATCAAGATCGGCGCTTAAGACAATTGGCAGCTCGAGAACGATTTTGTCGGACAGTTTGTGCCCAACGGTTTGTGAAGAAGGTCCCCTTGCAACTCTTAGAACAGATTATCGCCGAATCCGAAGTTTTGGGTTAACATAATATCGTCCGCAACTTGTGCTTCCTTTGATTACAGAACATTCTCAGCAAGGGTTACAATTGTGCAATGAATGATATCTTTGGAATCTTGAATAGTGTCGTGGTGTCTTTAGCCACGAATCTAGATTATGTTTTGGAATGCACGACGGTCGTATAAGAGTCAGAGCAAGACTGAATAAACGACTGAATCTACGATTTACAGTTGAGGGGAACGTATACCGCACTGTTTGGGGCGCGATTACTTATTGCAGCAGGTGTGCCTTGGTGTTCGTTCGATGTAATATGACATAACAACGGTATACTGCGGAGATGGTTGGAACACACCTTTTGCCATACTTACAAGAGCTCGAAGATGCATTATTCCAGCAAGATAATGTACGTCCACATATAACAAGGTTTCCTTTGAACTTCTTTGAGTAGGCCTAGATTCACTTTTTGCCCTGGCCTCCAAGATCTCCAGATCTTTTTCCCATTGAACATGTATGGGACATAATGGGTAGAAGTTGCGAAATGTGCAGGATCCTCGTTTGGCTTTGGAAACCTTGAGACATGAGGTGCAACTTGCATAGGAGGCAATACTCCAAGACGAGATAAACTACCTTATTTAATCAATGCCTTAGCGTGTAACTGAATGTGTAACTCAGAGAGGCCGCACCACACATTATTAACAATTATTATAAAATTTTGTTTAACTAATAAAGATGTTTCTCCCAAATTTTGA
The DNA here is from genome assembly GCA_024586415.1 of Phrixothrix hirtus. NCBI lineage: Eukaryota > Metazoa > Arthropoda > Insecta > Coleoptera > Phengodidae > Phrixothrix > Phrixothrix hirtus. The sequence continues at coordinate 1,248 of JAHWXV010074571.1, forward strand.
TCATTTATTGCTATAACATAGATGAATATTTAGAAATTATAATGAAAATTGAGTCCACCGCATGAGTTTAGTTAATGATTTTATTTATTTACAATTATTTTATGTTATTAGGGCCAAAAACATTCGCCTATATCTAATTAGTTGGCATCCTCAGGGCTAAAATACAAGAGTACATCTTCTTACTCGTATTCTGTATTTCTTGCATAAATTGAGCTTGCTAGCTTGACTTGTATTTTTAACATTTTCAAGTGGATCCATGTAAATGGGGTGATAATTTTTAGAAATTATAGCAATAATTGAGTCTTTCCCACGAGTTTAGTTGATCATTTTATTTATTTATAGTTATTTTACGTTATTAGGGCCAAACGTTTTCATACTCTTGTATTTGAGCCTTGAGGATGCCTACCAGTAAGGTTTAGGTGAAAATGTTTTGCCCTAATAACTTAAAATAGTTTTAAATAAATAAAATAGTTAACTAAACTCGTGGGGAAGACTCAATTCTTATTATAGTTTCTAAAAATTATCACCCCAATTACATCGATCCACTTGAAGATATAGGTGGATATTTCAACTGTTCTTGGTATTGCAATCTCATTGTCACTGAATTTATTTTTAACGTGTTCGTTTATGTCTATATACATTATATATACATTTTTATTCACAATGACAATTACCTAATGGTATACACTTATTTTAATCAACTAAATTAGATTTTCATAATTCATTAGTATTTTAAACCCGAAGATGCCGCTCTAATCGGCGAAACGTTGTTTTGTATAAGAAAAACATTACCAGCTTTTAACAAAGAAGCATTTACACATTATAGACTGTATTTTTTCCCAAAAAATTATAAGGGCATACACACATTTCAAGTGCGGCATCCTGGTCGTATTGTAAACCAATATTCTGTAGAGACAATTGTTTCTCCGGCATACATAAAAGTAGCTTTAGTTAAGAGTGCTATTGGTGGATTTTATTCTCCAGTAATATGGCCATTTAATCCATAAGCATTTGAAGATGAAGGCTTTGCACTTAATATGTCACAAACCGTCCAGATAATCCACAAAAAATTATTCAGAAAGATAGTTTAGGCAACTTGCAAACATCCCATCAAGAAATTCCTCTTAAAGATAAAACAACAATAATTCTAAACACATCAATAAACATTCGACCACTACCAAAACAAGCTTTCGAAATCTCTACAAAACGTAAAAGAAAATCTTAAAGGGCTGAAGTTATAACAAGTACACCGATTAAAAACATTCAAAAACATAAATATAGTTAGGCACTACAGAAGAAACAGAGGGCACACAGTTTACAAGTAAAACCGAAACCGAGCTTCTCGGGAATAGAAACAACGCAAATAAAGGAATTCACATGCACAGTTTGTAGTGAGATATATGAAACCACTATAAGGGAACTAGATACAATGTATTTAATACTACTAATGGAGCCATGAGAGCTGTACGTCTTACGTTGGCTTGCGAGTTTATTATTGTGATCTTTACGATGATTAGTTATCACAAATATTGAACATGTTTGGCTTTTATCTTTATTTTCATTTTGCTCTATATGATTATTCGCTTTACCTTCCCCCCTAGGGCAAAACGAATAATAGATAAGCATTATGTCATATTTAGTTTTTATGTATTCATAGTTTTGTTTTATAAGATTTTGCGTTTAATTAGTAAGAACACTTTCCCTTGTTATTTGTAACATTAATCTCTAATAAGCACTTTTTTATATTGAATATTAGCTTATTCATTTTGGGAGCCCGTCCCCTACTGTTCGTTTTAATTTGTAGCAAAAATAAAGTTATTAAATTCAGTTTGTTTTGTTTTGACTATAACTGCTAAATTGACGCGGAGTTAGGAAAAGCTCCATCAACTATTGATACTGTTTCTAGGTTCAATTTTGGCATAAAACAGATACATAACCAATCACATACATTTGATTCTATTGTACGATGCTGTCAAAAATCTTAATATACTTGGTACGTATTTACGTTAAAAATAAATATAGTGCACCTATAACGGATGAAATGGATATAATTTTAACCGATAATTAATCAAGCGAAGACGATATGGGAGTAGGTATTGATTAACTTGCATATTGTTTTACTTCAACAAAGTGGTAGGTACACGACCATTTTGCTGAAAATGCTGTACCCAGTTGTACAGAGAAAGAATAATTGTTGACAATCAATAATTTTTGAATTACTTTAATATACAAATAATGCCTATTTCACGATTATGAAATAAATGTAGGCATAAATGTAACCATAACGTAAATAGGGATGATAGATAAACATAAAATAACAACGATTTTAATTTTGGTGTTTGTGACATCTGAGCATTTAATATAGCGCATTTATACAAAACAATAAAATAGACAATATGGTAATTTTATTTTTACGGCAAAAGTTATTGCAGTAAACTGTTTACTGTAGCAGTAACTACCACCGCAGTTTATAGTAAAAACTAAAGTAACGGAACGAACAAACTTATTATTGATATAAGTTAATTTAAATGTAATTATATTTCACGTTTAGAATAGAACAATTTTCCAATTATTATGCTGTACTAATTTAAATTCCTGTGCACGGTGCTGCGCTGCAGTACTTCGCGTGTGTCTCAATGCGCGTCTAGGAGCGCAAATATAGAAATATCAGGAAATATGTACTTCACGTTTTTCAATTTAATTTATATAAGCTAATAAAAAGGAGCTAACAATAATGGAAAATTACAATTAAACACAAAAATTAGAGGAACATTAGAGAGGAAAGATTTCCTTACCTCAGAGCATTCGTAATTGGATGAGATGACGGTGAACAATTGTACAATTGATCCAGGGAACAAATTCAATTTATTCAAGTAGTAAATACTTTCAGAATACGAAGAAGGTTTATCCAGAAGTAAAGAAATAATGTTTCAAACGATTTTGTTATATCCATACAATTGTTATAGAGAATGATTAAAAATCATGTTTATACCAGTTAAAGAGTACATTGCAATTTTATGAGTATCTTACAATATGCAATAGTGTGCTTCTGGAATCAAATATTACTTCAATTATTTGTACTATGTATCGTTATATTTAAAGCTACTTTCAAATCAAGAGTTATATTTGTTAAATAATAACACGTACTGAAATTATGGCATCATGTATTGATAAGTACCTCCACAACATATAAATTAAATAACGAAAGCTTTAAATTATGTTCTCAACTAAATAAGGATGTGTTATGTTACTGACAATGACTTGAGGTTATTTACATCTTTATCTGCAACATTTTTAGATACTAAAATGGGAATTTTATTTTAAGTATGGATTTGATTGTAGTTTCTGGGGGAAAGAATGAATTAGATCAATATTGAAGCGCTAACTGGCAGAAATTTCACTAGTACCAAAATTCAATTCCAAAGTATATAATGAATCCCCAAACGAATACAAAGAAGGCTTTTAAATGCACATTGGATATCGGATACGAATTAAATTTATAATTTCATTTAATAAGTTGATTCTTATTTTTGCACGAGCGATGGCTTACCTACACAGTATTTTAAAACAAACAACTCTTTTTCATTACTTAATATTTATCTGCATCGAATACTTTGAGGATAAGTACAATATATTGATAAAAGATCGTTTAATTTAGGTTCTTATTTAATATACATTTACTTAATACCTTAATATCGTAATGATGCAAACAAATTTAAGAGCAGCGTAAATATTTTTGTTCTTTAGTATAAGTAATTGAGAGTGTATAAAAGGTATTTAAACTGCATATAATGATGTTATAAGCATTTGTCAAAAATAGAATTCCAATTTTACGCAAATGTTATATATTATTATATATGATAGTCATGGATTTGAGGGAAATAACATTTATAAATTCTTGTTTCAGAAATGTCATATCCGCGCTTCGCGGAGCCCATTCCCAATGTAACAGTAACAGTAGGACGCGACGCACTGTTGACCTGCGTGGTCGACAACCTGCGGGGATTCAAGGTAAGTAGGGTCGGGTGATGGATTGCTTTAGGAGGGATTATTGGATTGCACAAGCGACAAGGGACCCCGTCTAGAAATCGAGTTTCTTTGGCTGTTTGACTATGCAGGGTAGCTGTTAGATTTATGTGAACAGGCGTGGAATCGATTTCATGGATCGGTTGAAAAATAATAACATTAGCGTACAGGCAGTCCATATATAAACAATAAAAGAGGTAGAAAGAAAACAAACTTGAAAATGGAAGTGCGATTCTCTAGAAAAGGAGTGAGAAATTGTTCGTGAGTAGAATTCGCTTTAGGTTTTTTGGGTCTCGACAGACTAGAAACGTGAACAGTTTCTCTGATTCCTAGATACCGAGAGGGCATGTTTTCATTTTACCTACTCTATACCTTTTACATCATCAGTTAGATCGTGCAATACAGTTCCTATACAGTAAAGCTTTTATTGAATTTGCTATAACGCGAGAAGCTTTAAATATCACATATGTATTTTATGTGTAGGTCGCGTGGGTTCGTGTTGATACACAGACAATCCTTTCAATTCACCATAATGTCATCACACAAAATCCACGTATTTCATTAAGTTACAACGATCATCGTTCGTGGTATTTACACATTAAAAACGTGCAACAGGCAGACCGTGGCTGGTATATGTGTCAGGTAAACACTGACCCGATGCGTAGCCGACAAGGATATTTACAAGTCGTTGGTAAGTTAAACTATTTATTGACACCTTCACACTATCATGTGTCTTGAACTTTTAGTGCCACCTAGTATAATTGATCGGGAAACTAGTTCGGATATGGTTGTATTAGAATCAACTAATGTTAGTCTCACATGTAAAGCGACGGGTTTTCCAGAACCTTACGTAATGTGGAGACGCGAAGACGGAGAAGATATACGATATAATGGAGAAAATGGTATAAAGATAATTACTTCTTTTATTTAAACATTAATATTTTATTATATGTAGTAAATGTGGTGGATGGAGAAATTCTTTTTATTACAAAAGTAAGTCGTCTGCATATGGCGGTGTATTTATGTATTGCTTCTAACGGAATTCCGCCGTCTATAAGTAAGCGAGTTCAACTTCGAGTGCAATGTGAGTTTCTATAATTTGATTCACATTAACTTAAAATGTTACTACTTAAATAAATTCCTAGTTCCCCCAATGCTGTCAATACCGAATCAACTAGAGGGTGCATACATTGGTCAAGATGTGGCTCTAGAGTGCCATACCGAAGCTTTTCCTACTTCCATTAATTATTGGACTACAGAACGAGGCGATATGATAATTTCAGGTAACAGCTATATAATATATATATAAATTTTAAGAAAATAGTCATCTTTATTTCCATCGCTTGTTTTCTTCATACTAATACTGTATGATTTTAGTAATTTCAGTTATATTTATTTATGATGTTTCATAGTAATTCTTATTCAAAAGATACAAATGTGTGAGGCGAATAGGAGTAGCGCGTTTTTAATTGCGGGTATTATAATCAATAATTCATAAATTCTATTAAAGGAAGAGTTCCATTCAAGTTAAACAATGAGTGTTCAATACACTTTTGCTTTATTCTCATATAGTTGAATGTTCCTGTAAACATCTATATTGATAATGCATTCTAATTTATATCAATTGAATTTATAGGTGGCATATTTTCTAGCTCCCATCTTTAAAATGTCGGTTAGACATTCTGTACACCTTTCTCAGTATTTATACTTTGTTGGTTACTATTCTGCTTTCTTTAGAACTACATATTTTGTGGTCATTCAATACAATTATGCTGTTAAATTCTATGATTACTTAACTTACCATAGTTGTTACTTTCTTTAAAGCTCAATTTAATTTGATATAATTTAGTTATAATTAACAGTATTGGTCAAATTTTATACTACATATTAACGAAAATCTTCATAACTGATTATATTAATCTTTGCTTGGAAATGTTTTCAAAATTGCACATTTAGAAATAATTAACATAACCAAAAGGGAAACCAGTCAATAAATTAAAAAGATAGCTTTGGTTACTATCCTGAAGAAATCATCAAATTTTTAAGAAAAGCTGCATTCACAACTTCAAAGTAAATATTCTAAATAAATGCCTGAAATTAATATTTAAATAAAAAGTAGAGAAATACTTACATTAACGAAAATAATCTTTAACATTAGTGAAAACTACGCTGATATCCACTATCGTCATCTACTAGTTAATTTAGGACACAATATAAAATTTTAACTATTCGCCCATTTTATGTAGCCACATTTACATATTTAACTGAAAAAAGGTTTATATAAAGGTTTACCCTTTTATGTATATTTATGGTTTAGATTATGTTAAGGTAATCTAAGCAAACTACAATTCAAAAGCTAACTAATGCGCATGCTCCACTTAAAGTTAATCTGCAAAAGCTTGAAGCTTGCTAACTTTTGCTTTAAGTACTAATGTTTAGGACTGTATGTACTTCAATATCTGGTATTAGCTTCTCATATTAATTTTGAGATTGCGAATGAAGCTTGCATGATCATTAATGTATTTCTCAATACCTATTACAGAAGTATTTTTAAAGCAAAAGATTAAAAGGGCGTGTCAATGCCAGAAAGAGATAAAAATAATTTATACATTGTAAAAATTTTAAAATGTAACCATTATCTATACTAATAGTTATTAATTTAATGTTTGGAAAATCCTTTTGTGTATTGAACGGTAAAGGTGAAATAGCTTCAACAAGTCAATTAACTAACATGGAAAGTGTCCTAGGTATCCGACTCAAATTTTGAAGAAATTGGGATATGTTGTACAAAAATAAAATGTCGAACAACAGTATTTTTTATGTGCTGTTAAAAAGTTTTATGGCGAAAAAACCGTCCTTGGCAGTTGCATTTATTTCCAATAAAAGTTTACCTTTTCAAAACCTTCAACTTGCTTCAAGGGCGAAAATCCCTAAGATAAATTGGAGTATACAAATACTCCCCATACTATAAGCCAAGTTATTTAAAAAAATACGTGTTAAAGGAGCATGTTAAAGTAAAGTGTAGGTGTTGTTTTTGTGACAAATACTTTGAAATGGGATTTCCATCCTAATCGATTTAACGGTAATTTATTGATGTACTTTTTCATATTTCTTTTAACTTCAACATATAAATGTATTAAGTAACGTAAGTATATTTATCATATTATACATAGATTGTCGTAACCAGTTATGAAGTAGCATACAGCCCCGTTAATTCAACATATTAATATTGATCTATAAACATAATCAAGTTATATTTCTGTATAAAATAAGAAAAAGGTTTTAGTGGATAAGGCTGTATTTAGAATTCAATACTGATACCGTGATTTTCTTTATATGAAGGGTTTTTAACATTTTAGTAATAATCCAGTGTAACAAATATGAAACTTAAGTAACCCGGAATTACACAAATTATCTAATATTCAAATAAAATTCCGTCAAATTATTCTGAATTTACTCACTGTTTGCCTTCTCGCCTTCCACTTATTTTGTGTGTAACCAGAGGCAAACACTTTCAGCCGGTTTTATGTAGTTTTTTATTATTATGTATGTGTTGTCACTGCAATAGGTCTTCCAATCTTCAAACAGTAGTAAATTATATTTACATCTAGTCTCTTTACTTATCCTTATTCTTTAATTTTCAGATTTGTATCGATTATATCTTCTATTTCTATATTCTTTACTATTACTGAATTCGAATTCTTATATTATTTATTGCCTTTCTTGTTAACAATGTTTCCAATTTCCAATTCAATGGGTATGGTATCTGGTTCATATGATATATTTAACTATAAAATCGCGTCTTCCAATAAATATTTATTTGTTTTTATTCTCTCTTTCATTTTTTTTCATCGCCGCATGCTATATCCTATTTTCTTCTATAGTCATTTTCAATTTTTGCAATGCTTATTTTCAATCAAACAAACTATTAATCCGATTGCCTTGTTACGCTCGTTCCTTTGCACACAGAACCTCTATGCTTTTTATTCCAGCATTTAATTACCAAATTATTAATGCAAACCTGTTATTTCATTTTGCTTATTGTGAGCATATCAATAGCAAACAACTTTGAAGTTCCCTCTCTGTCTACAAATACTATTCTCAAAACCTCTGTTTATTAAGTTCGTGTATCTTAAGCTGTACAGGTTTATATCTAATCCGTATGCTCGCCAGAGAAGTTTGTCCTTTTTAATACAATCGTAGTATACACTAAAACTGCTTAAAGCTTTTTGTAGCAAAATTTAAGTGATGAGATAGTGCTTAACTCTTTTCATTTTCTTTAATTAAAAAATTATTCTAGTTTTATTTTCAATTTGAATCATCATGCTGAGTTATATTTCTCTCCTTTTTGACATATAAAATTTTATTCATTTAGGCTAAAAGTTTGGTTATTGAGTTTAAGTTTCAGTATATCATGAATATATTCTTTTAAAGCATAAGTTTCCCTTTATCGTTACACTTCCTTCTGTTTACCGTTATGTATTACCCTTTCGTGTTCTCAATCGCGCTTCTGCTTCTCATTTTGCTTTCTCCCTTCCTCCTTATAATCTGCATTATTATTCGGTCATCGTCATGTTTTGTAATAACGATTTCGAAATTCATTTTTTTCTTTACTCTCAAGTTTATACTCCTGATCTTCATATCTTTGACTATGCATTCAATGGTATTTATTTTCCTTATTTCCTCCTTTAATTTTCTCGCAACTCTCAAACTCTTTTAATAATGCTATAACATTTTGAAGTGTATTACTCCCATTTTGATCTACGTGCATTTTATTTTCATTTCAAAATAACTCGCCAAACTCTGAGTTATCACACCTGTTCTTCAGTAAATGGCCCTAGCTGCATATATGTCACACATTTACCTGTTGCATAGGTTTCTCTTGTACGATATTCCCCTGATTTAAAAGTTATTTCTAAAAAGTCAAGTTTTATCATCTCTTGCTCACCCGTTCGTTTGAGATCTTTATCTAAATTTTCTTGTACAATTTCTTCGTTTGTCTTTGTTAAGTACACAATTTTTGTGTCTCTTCGACTACCACTTTTGTTTTTTCAAATCCACCCTCTATTTTTCTTTCTAATTTTCCAATTTTTTCATTGTCTAGCCCTTAAATTTGTTAAATCATTCCCTACCTTCTCGGGTCTTTTAAATTCACTTATATCGTTCTTTAATTTGTAGTCTAGTTTCTTTCTATTCTCTTCTATAACATTAGTATTCTTTTGTTTATATTCCCCCATGCTTTGATTAGTTTCCTCAGTGCACTGCTTTGTCTCTTCTGTCCTATATTTTATCTCATTTATACTTTTTCGCATTTGTTTTGTTTCTTCTGTGAACATCATCAGCATTTGCATGCGTTAATTTATCATGTTTCTGTTTCCATTTGATGTTGATTCCTCTTACTTCTCACCCTTTTGTTCCTCAGTTTCTTCCTCTGTTGCTAGTGGTGTCTTTTTCACCTCTACTTCATTCTCTTTTATTGTCATCTGATTTTTTCTGACTAATCCTTGGATTCAACCGCGATATCCCCTAATATTAGGATTATTCCACGCGTTTGAGAACCCGACGTGATGTTATTTTTATTGCCATCGTTGGTTCGACAAATGCTATGTTTATCTTTATGATTATCATACCCTTCATTGTTAGCTATGATCTTTGTGTCTATAAATTCACGCTTTAGAGTGCTCCACGTTGCAACAACAACTAATTGTTTACTTTTTAAGTCCCCTATAGCTCTACAACTTTTTAATATGTGGTTTTCTCAATTAAAATGCCTTACTTTAATATATTTATTTAAATATTGATTTTGTGGTTGCATACAATAGTCGTATTGTATTAATTACTTACTCTTATGCACATGTTTCTTTGAAAATTTGCAAGATAGTTATTGATCATTACTTGGCTAAAAGCTGAAAACTATAAACTTTACCCTAAATTATTTAAACTCTGAACTATAATAGTATATACTCTTGAAAAAATAATTTCAAAACCGCCACTATAATGCGGCATCTAGATGACACCCTAGTTCTAAAGCGATAAGTGTTGATGGACTGCTTTTGTCTTTCCTTTGGTAATAACGCAAGAAATATCCACCGTTGTTACCATAACTATTCATTCATTATTTTTGGGTATGCAGGAAATAAAGCCACATATAGAACTGCAAGTAGCACATTTAGCAGGTCCAAATTAACGTTCCATTCTATATGTGCAAATGTTATGGAATACTTGAATGAGAGCCCAAGAAGTATAAAATCACCACTAATGGAAATAAAAAGGCGTAAGATAGCCGCAGATTTTTAAATAGTAAGGGAAGTTCAATACTATACCACTAAAACTACATATGTATGAAGTTGTAGTTGGAATGGTTTCCCAATGCTATTGGTTTTATTGATGGTTGTTATATTACAATCAAAGCGCATGTAGGTAAATTAAAGAAACCCTATATGTCACCTATGACGCGCACAGAGAATTTTTCAATGTATTTACTGGAGTGGAGTATCCAGTAAAATACGTCATGAAGAATTTTTAGAATGTCCTTTATAAACGAACAATTGGCTACTTTATGGGGAGAAGCTGGCCATCCTTTACATGATAGTGCACTCCATTAAGAAAAAAGTTATGAATACCATTCAGGAATTACAGTGATCTAATTGATTTACAACAAAATCATAAGAATAAATTATTACCTACTTATGTTCAAATTGAAAATGCATTTGGAATTTTAAAGCAAAGATTTTGCCAGATGCTATTAATTGAACTACGGTCAGTAAAGAATATTAGTAAATTTATAACTACATGTTGTATTTTGTACAATTTTTGTACTTAAAATGCAGATGTGGAGTTTGGAAAATGCAATTGAAGTAATTAATGGACCTCTTCATCGCTCAGCTGCTTCATTACAAGACGCTGCAATTAGGCAAGATGTCGAAATGAAACGTCAGTTAATATGTAACCTTTCAAGATAGCAATACGCGATTGCGTATCGTTTTATTTATTTACAAAAATAAAATGCTATAACAACTTCATTTGAATTTATCTTTTAATTTTGTGAAACAAGAAATTGGTAAAAATTCAAAAATAGTAAATTTAAAAGTTATACATTTTTAGGATTAGCAGTTTATATTTTCGTATTATTTTAGTATACCTAGTTCTTCTTTGTGCCTTGGTTCCTTAATTTTTCACATTATTTGTGTATTTTAGTGAAAATATCTCGAAAATTCCTTGTTCTACTGTTTTTGCTTTTATTTTCATCTTTTTTAATTTGCCCAACCTTACCAACCATACCATAACCTCCGGTTGTGTACTATCATCAATCGCTGCTATTTTAATACATTGACATTCAAATTCAATATGTATTCCAGGATTTCCACTTTTATAATTATTTGATTTAGTAGTCCTTTTTCGCCTTAAAACAGTTTTAAATCTGTGTTCAGAGTGAGTTGCAGTTTTATTTACAATATCTAATTTCTCATTTAAATCTTTGGAAATGTGTACCGATATATTTCTTTTTAATATGAATTTTTTTGTAGTCCCTACCTTCACATTTGTCTAATAGCAACATTTTATATTCTTTCGTTCAGTTGAGATTGCTACATGTAGCACATACCATATCACTTTCTATATCATCCTCCACTACCGCATATGGGTGTAATTCCTGCAGCCACTAATGCAATTTTGTTGAGTTCAATAGTGCTTTGTGTCCCTTAATGAAAAATACATAACTATGTACTACATAACTTTTGAGACAATAAACTTAGCATCACTGATAAACACGTGGTATAAACATTTTCCCTTAACAAGTTTCAAAGGAATGCTTTTATGACCACACACACAATTATTAGACACTATAGGATCGTTCATATCTAAAACCAATTACTCTATTCTATTAACCAATTCATACAAATATTTGCTTAAAACTTTTCCATTTGAATAATGTAATAGTCACAGAACTAGAAGAAATTGAGGTATACCCAATTGTTTATTTGCTGCTATACCGCCACAACTTAAGATTATTTTTTGTATGTAAACAAAGTGACGTGTGTTCAAGGTGTGTTCAGTTATTAGATGGTCTGAGCACTGTAATGTTTGGGACTAGAACGTGCAAGTGCACAAGGAAAATAGTGTAGTACACAGCTGGCATGGTGACAGACTCAGAAGTCGAGTTCATTATAAGATTTTCATGAAAATAGAAATTGCTATCAATTAATTCTAGCCTTAACATAGTTTTTCGATTTCGCTAACACAAACTTTCTGTTCACTACGATTGGTTATTACTAAGGGATGACATATGTGCACTAATGATCTAGGATTTGTATCGCCAAAGAAATTTAGAATAGTGGTCACAATTTTACTACAGACTGAATTTAGAATCTAATACTAATAAGATGTTTTAATTTCTATAAAGGATTTTAACATATTCACAATATAAAAACTTCACGTAACGCGTAATTACATAGATAATTTAATATTCGTTGAAATAGAAATCCCTCAGATTAATATAAACTTACTTACTGTGTGCCTTCTTGTCTTTTTCTTACTTAGCCGATTATTTTCGTTCAATTTTATGTTTTCTTGATTATGCTACGTGCCATTGCCGCAACAAATCTCCTAACATACAAATACTAGTGAATTACTTGTTATTGTTATTGCTGTTATTATATTTGTTTCCACACTTGTCCTTGTTCTTAATTTTCAAATTTGTATGGAGTATATTTTTTTATTTCTACATCCTTTACTGGTTCTGTCGCTGAATTTTAATCTCCTCTACCAAGATATTCTTGTATCATTTTATTGCCTTTCTTACCTGTAGCGCTTTCAAATTCCAGTTTAACGGGTAATTAGCTCCTTCGATATGTTTAGTTATGAAATTGCCTTTTTTTGTAAATATTTGACATATATTAAACTTTTCCTGTCCCATTTATGATATTTCAATTTTCACCCTCAAAATTCAACAACTTTTTTAGTTAGCTCTTATTTTTTTTCGATAGTTACTTATGATCGTTTTCAATGAAACAAACTATTAAACTGGTTATCTTATTACACTCGTTTCTTCCATCCATTCAATATACGCTTCCCGCTTACTTAATACCTCGTACACAGAATCTATATTCTCTTTGATATCCACACTTAATTACCAAATCGTCCATGCATACGTGTCATTCCGCAGTGCTTATTTTAGACATATGAAATAACTTATTAAAAGCTAGCAAAAAATTTTAAAGTTCCACAAATACTATTCTGTAAACCACTGCTTATTGCACTTGGTGTATCTTAAGCGATGACGAAGTTTATATCTCAACCATTGAATCGTTAAATAAGCTTGTCTCTTTTCAATTATATTAAACGTTAAAGAAAATGAAAGTTTTTTATCGTAAAATTTAAATGGTTATATACTAAGCTACATTTTTGTGAAACGCAAAAGTTTCCCTATTTTGCTTCCCTCCTTCCTCATGATTGCCTTCACTTAAGCCATGAAATATATTTTCGTGTTCCCGATCTTCCTTCTACTTATCATTTTGCTTTTTTCCTTTATAGTCTCCACTATCCTTCGGCCTCAAATGAAAAAGAAATATATAAATTAATTGAATTTAAATTTAAAGCCTTAAACTCCACCCCCTTCTTCTTAATGATTTACACACTTATTTTCCTGTTCATTCACAACTCTACATACCCAATTTCTATAGATGCTATTATAACTTTAATTACCTGTTATCATTATTTCCTCCTTTAATTTCCTCGCAATTGTCTCTTTGTTGCAAATGCTGTGTCCAATGGGATCACTACATACTGGTGTTTTCTAAATCCAGATGAAATATATCTTGATATATAAACAGCTTCAACTAGGGAAAATAGGGAGAACTGTAACTAAACCATAATGCTGTTATTTTGGCTAAACACTACTTAGTCTTAACTTGAATATAAGTTTGATAAATTTAAGTTTGTTTGAGCATGGGTTCACATTTGTATCCGTGTTTAGTAATATTGTTATGAATAGCTTTGGAAATATTTATACTGCTGTTTGAAATAGTAAGTTTGATGGACGTATGCTGATGACTCTTGCGTTATAAGGAAAGGAAATTAATTTAAACTTAAGATTTCCTTAATTTTACTAACGAAAAGAGAGTTTAAATCAAAATTATGCTTGAAAAGGGACGAAATAATAAATTCCCTTTTCTTGAATTTTTAAACAAGAGGAAAGATTACACAAGCCTGCGAATTTAATATTTTAGTGTGTGTAAAGTATACAAATAAGTGCTACTAGCTACATTTTCCACGCTGCATTGAAACATGCAGACCACTTTCCCGTATCACGTACCAAGTTTTCACATTCTGCCAATATCCTCCACAATAAACGTTTCTTGATAGTATAACAAGGCATACATGTATACGTTGGACAGACTTACTGCTATTACTATTAATCATGATGTTACCTTGCAAGTTAGGAAATAAAACCCATCGCCTACATATCTTCCGTTTCTACCCCCTTCCTCTCTATCAACATGAACACTCAGCCAATTATTATAGCTCGATAGATATATAAGGAAATAATTGTTCAACTAAAGTTAATTCTGAAGCTCATACCTGCACACACAGTGCAACAGTCAATCAGTCTTACCTGAAATGTCGCTATTTTCCAACTTAAATGTGTTTGTCGTTTAAATAATTTTAATAAGATTACAATCTAAGTTAGAATATCACACTTACAATCTAAGTTAGAATATCACACTTATTCTGTTGATTAAATGTGCTATTTGGTGTTTTTCTTTTGTATTGCTGTGAAGTAGTCTCCTTCTCAATTGACCAACAGAAATCGACATTATTTTACTATTGTATTGACCTTGGTATCTCCTTTTGATATCGCAGTAATAAATGCATAACCTTTCTGGGCAATTGTAATAATGAGAAACAGGTAGGGGTTGCGTCGCCGGTGATATCAACTTCTAGTAGAAAACCGTGAGTAAAGTAACGTATTTCGATTGGTTGCAAAAACAGCGCTTGATTTTATCAAGAGGGGGGAAAGGAGATGCAGTGGTTTTAAGTTGATCAGTGTTAAAAATAGTATTACGTGATGGTTTGGTTGTGCTTTCTTTCTTTTTAGGAAATTTTATGGGCGTTTATAGAAGTATTGAGTACCTGCCCAATTAAATTGGAATTTTCCTTTCCATAAAAACGTGGCTAATTACTTTATGTATCGACATACCCAACTGGGATTCCCATTCCTAGAAGTGAGTCAATTGAAGCATCAGCTAAATACAGACCGTTCCTCGCCTGTTAGTGTTTTACAATTTCTTTATTTTTCCGCCGTCCATCTCTGAATTTAATAGAGAGGGACTAACTTTGTTTAACCCGTCATTACTGAGTTACGAGCTCTCTACGCTGACCTTCTTTTATTTTATGCAAGATTAACATAAAATTTAGCAAGAAGACTTACAGTTCGTTCTACATAATTACCTAAGAAATAAATAAATTATAGACTACAAATATTTAACCGTCGCTGTAAATGAATAATTAATTTAGTAAACTATTTTATTGTGTAATTCAAATTGCAATCATTACCTTGTTAGTTAAGCATGGGTAATTAGTCTTCCAGATCCCCTGGGTACTCATTTAATCTTTGCTTATATGCTATGTCGCTATCGAATTTTAGGACCCATCTTTGAAAATATACTGTTAGTCAAATAAACTAGACCTAATGATCAGCTGGTGTTCCATACATAAATCATAATCGACCTTGTGTTTCTTAAGCTAATGTCTATGTTGTTTTAGATTGTAAGTGGCCTTAATTCGTATTTTTTTATGTGTTGACTGAATCCCTACATGTATTTATTTGTGTATTTTATGCCAGTTAATTTTGATATAAAGATGTTCTTGTATCCGAAATTCTAATTATTATTTAATCAATAACCTAGAGCGTCGCTTAGTTTTACTGTGCGTGTGCAAATAGTGAATTAGTTGATTAACGATAACATATCCTAAATTATTTATTTTTAAGTGAAAGGAACACTTCTTGTTCAAAGAATCTAAAGTTCAATAGATTCAGTACATTATATACAGAGTGGTCAGTTACGGAACCAGCCCTCAGTTACTTTATCCAATGCACAGCACACGTTCAATTGTGCATATAACGTAACTAGTAGTTGAATTCTTATGAAGCATTATTTCATTAACTTTCCTATACAGAGTGACCTAAAGTAAATGAGCAGCTTGAGTATAAAAACATTTTCTTTCAGTTTTGGAATACCGTTACTGCAGTACCTTTAGCGCCTTTTCCCGCTTAAAAAGGTAAGGTCCTTGATACCGAGGTATATAGGGTGTTCTTCGAACATCACCTATCTGCAGTGGTCTTGAAAATAGTAGCGCCCATATTTACTGATTAAGACTTATTTTCCCGACAATGTTTAGCTTCGCAATACCGAAGAACCACACCTCGCTCCATCGTAGCTTTGCCGGCCGTGACCAAACACTGGTGATTCTGCCACATACGTTATGTCAATTCCGTCTTGTGATAATATTTTTCGAAAAAAGTTAATTTTAGCCACATACGACCTTTTTGAAAACAATATTATGCTCATTGGAGTAAGTCTATTATTTTTAAGAAACTCCAACGCATAGAAACAAGTGATTAAATACGAACGTAATGTTTGGGGTGTCCTCAGCGCTCTTTAAATTTTTCACAAATAATAGCAAGGTATTCATGTTTATTGACCCTGAAAATCACCTTATACAAAATTTAACTAGAATAACTAGTAAAGCAAGTGACTTATTGTGAAAAAGGAAACGCTAAGAATTCCTTTCAAGTTCCATAACAAATAGTCCAATCTTACTCAATACTTTATTAAGACCATTTTTAGAAAAGCAATTTGTACCTTTAAAACGTTTGGGCAACAATGATGACTGTTCTTCCTTTGTCTTGTACCATTTAGCTGCCGACACGTGCAGTACAATTCAACAATTCGGACATGATTGTGATTCCCGATTTAGGCAACTGCGCCCTAGTACCAGTTTCATAATTTCCTTTCCACACCCTAACAAAACACATGAACACAAAATCAGCACATTCTCAACATACCTTATGTGGTATTTAATAAAATATGCGTCCCTCTGCGTCTCAATTGTGTCCGTATGTATTAAATAATAAGCTCTGTGTTTCAAGCAACCCAATCAATAAAGCTAGAGGCTAGAGTCGCCTGACCGGGTAGACCATGCAACTGATTTATGAGTTTCCGAATAATTTATACCGAATTCTTATTGCTAACATGTCATACTTTTCGAACCATTTAATGTGATTTTTGGATCATTAAGGTAGGACATTGAACAACGAGCCTATCGCATTGTCAGTTATTTATGAAATAGCTTGTATATAATTTAAATATATAGAAAATGTTGTACTCATACGGGATCTTCAAAACTCTACCTTGCCGAGGTAGCGCTTTATCCATGAAGTTATTTGCGTACATCCACAATCACATACTAACAATGTGTGTACTTATGCTAATATTTTATTAAATCAAATTCTGAGGTTGGATCCCCAATTTCAGTTCAAATTTTTGTAAATATTTAAATTAATTTAATAATTTATAGCTTGATAAAGTTATAGTAATAATTTAATAATTATATACTTGTTATAGAGCTCTTAACATAACAGTGTCTCATAAAATCCTTCATTAAGTATTAATTCTTTTGACTTCCAATTTTTTCAGAAGCATTCTTTAGCAAATTCCAATTCCGAAAAGAACATAGAAGTAATCTAATTTGTATCAATAAAGTATTTTAATCATAAGTAATTTTACGCAAATTTGTACTTCTCCCAATATTACTACTCCTTTGCTTCGCAAACTTATTTATAATTCTATAGAATAAGATTCATTACGATTCCTTTTGATACCAATTAATGTTATTTAAGGAATTAATTTAAAACGTAATGGAATACTTCCGTGCGGTGAAAGTATACGTCTTTCTTTGTTAATTTAAACGTTTAAAACAACATCGATAATTTTAAATAAGATTGGAGGAATTAAGGTAATTCGTAATTATACGTAGGTTAATTAAATTGAAACAATTTCATGTTCAATACAAATACAAGAACTTTGGTGAAGTAAATATAAAGGCGAGAATTAAAATATTTTCTACATGAATATACTTACAGAATTAATCAATTAATAAATAAAGTGTGTTGTTTAAAACATTAAATATTCATATTAAAAATATACAATGAACACAAGTCACACGTCATATGTCCTGATAAAAAGTGGAAAAAGAATGTGATAATGTACAAACGTCTACATACAAATCGAACTTATCTTCTAACATTTGACTACAGCCACAACGTCTACTAAAAGGCACACGGCACATGGTCACTCCCCAAGGATTATGTGTAGTTGGTATTATCACATGAGATATACTCATCAACTTAAAGCAATTTCGGACACTAACAAGAGAATCATCATGTTTGGGTTTGGTTAACTAGCATAATTATACAATAATTATTGATGTCTTTATATATTATTCTTTTAGTGCCGTAGTAACTTGAACAAATTTAAGAATTTGTGAAGGTAAATTTATCTATAACGTATCATTTATATTTCACAATCGTTCACACAACTTAGTGAAAGATATACATGTAATATGATAATACTGCTAACTTATGAAGTCAAACATATAATTTTAAATTTTATATAAAACAAAGAATCAGTGTTATTTATTAAACATTGAAAGATACAAAATTCTTTCTAAGAAGTCAAGAAATAGGCAAGCTTTTAAATAGGTAAAGTAGTTTTACGAATTATAAGTTATATGAACAGAATTTGATAACAGCGCAATCCAGCAATCTTTAGTTTCATTTCCCTATATATGTTCTACACATGTGTTATGCATATAATTTTTTTCAGTTTACACCTTATTTCCACAATTTTCGATTAAAAATTATTGTTTTTTTCAACACCTTCCATATTTTTATATGTTGTGTTACTACTCCAAGTGAGTATATGCCTAGTGGAACATGTAGCATTGTTATTGTTAGTTTCGACAAGAATATATTTAGCAAAGAAACAAAAACACGTTTTTAGTTATATGTAATATTACTGATTCTGATAATATGGTGCATGCGAAAATACTGCAAGGTATACCGTTCTTAGCTCCATTACAATAGTCAAAGCAAACTACTGAGAACGAAGATTAAGAGAATCTACTTTATCCGCATTCTATATCGCAAGATAATTATTTCCTTAATACAGATTATGTCTTCAGCTATTTGTTACTAGGTACTAGTTATCAGTTATAGTCAAATTCTTGAAGAAAGCTCTTCAATAATGCCTTTGGCATGTATGGCATATTTGAAAAATAGTAAAGAATGGAATAGTTTACTTCCTAATCATTCATGAATTAGAAAATCTACGACTGTTCATGGGAATGGAACGGGAGCCGTAGCTTTGCTCGGCAGATTTCATACTACGCTGTTCGTGTATATTTTTTCAACTTACTTGAAACCTTGATTCGGTATCGTTATTAGCAGAAGATGGGAAACGGGAATAATGGGAAATCGGGTTACTACGGTAGACATTTTTATTTACCAGAGTGTGTCCCAATCTAAATAATGATTGTGGCTAAGAAATTACCTTGTATGGCGATTTAAAGATAATGACCAATCAGCAGACTTGTACCCAAGATTAATTGTTTAACCTAACACCATAATTACATTGTATTCTGGTATTTTAAATAAAAAACCGAAAGACGATAATAGGATATTTAAAAGTACTAATAATAATAATAATAATAATAATAATAATAATAATAATAATAATAATAATAATAATAATAATAATAATAATAATAATAATAATAATAATAATAAT
>JAHWXV010074591.1:0-12470 GCA_024586415.1 Phrixothrix hirtus
TATTGCAAGAATCATTCTATTTATTTCAATTTGAATTCATGTTATTATTAGTTTTAACTGTATTATATTGCAAGAGTCGATCTATTTATTTCAATTTGAGCTCATGTTATTTATCGTTTCAAACTGTATCTCACAGCGAGAACCATTTATTTGTGTTACTAATAAATTGATCACGATACCTAACCATTTAATTCCGCCGTTAACCCGACTCTGATTTGAAATCAAACCCATTACGAGACCAAGGCTCAAGCGACGCCAGCTGGCTTGAACAGCGTCCGTTGCGGGAAGATCGACCTCGTACCATCCTGGAGACTAGAATCAAAAAGGCCAAACGATTAACAACGCTACGAACCACCACTCACGACTCAGAGCTACCGCTGGGAAGAACGCAAGTTCTTAAAGTTGTACTGTGCCGTTCCACAAGAGTCGAAGCGTCACAATTCCTGATTTAAAATGGCAGTCTAAGGAATGGAACCACCGCGGCAGTCCACCTCCAAAGAAAGCCAAGACGTTTGCGTCTGCCGATAAGATAATGCGACAATTCTTTGGGATTCGGGAGGAATACTAGTTATAAGTTATTTAACAGAAGGTCATACCATTACCGGAAGTTCTTATGCTACGGTTTTGAATAAATTAAAAACAACAATTACCGACAAACGACCAGGAATGTCTCGTAAAAAGGTGTTATTTCATCATGATAACGCGCCTTCTTACACAAACGCAATTGTTCATGACAAACTAGATTAATTACGTTTCCAAGTTGTTCCGCACCCACCTTACTCGTTAGACATGGCTCCGAGTGACTTTCACCTTTTCCCTAAACTCAAAGTTTTCCTCGCTGGAAAACACTTTGTCAGATGAAGAAGTTATAGCTGCTACGGAGATGCATTTTGAAGGCCTTCAAAAAGACCATTATAAATCAAGCATAATGGCACTTCAGCACCGCTGGTCTATGTGCGTTGATGTTTGAGGAGAATATATAGAAAAATAAAAATAAAATGAATTCTGTACAATTTGTCTTTCATTTAAAGTCTCGCGTCCAGTCAAATCATCCTCGTGTATATATATATATATATATATATTAGAGTTATTTTATTGTTTGGACCTTAAAAGATGTTATTGTACTGGAAATTGAACAAAAAAAACCTTTCTTGAAATATCTTTAATACTAAAATTAGAAACATTCTATTACAACTGCTTAGTTCCAGAACTAATAGATCCCAGACATATTCGAGGAATGACAATAAGTGACCCTGATTATATTATAGAAGAGCAATAAAACAAAAAAGTCAAATCTGCGAGGAAAGTACTTTGGTTTATAAAGATTGATTCATAATGCGATAAGTTTCGCACATCTTTCTATACTCAGCTATTAAACTTTTTTACAATTGTTTAAGTTACGCCTAACTTTCCACGATATTGTTTATTACACTATTTACTTTATGTTGTATTTACTTTTAAGTGATATTTAGGAAACAACTCATGTCAGGATTTTATAGGCTTTTATGATGCTTAGAACCCAAACGTGTAATCTATGCCAAGGTCATTGTGGAAGTTAGTGCATATCCTGATACCAGGTGTTCACTATATCGGGTGGTCCAAAGAAAGGTTTGCTCCTCGACTAACGGCTGGTTGGGCAATTTTCTCTAAAAATGCTCGGACACGTCGAGTTTGTTTTTGAGGGGGGGACATTTTAAGCATACTCTCCAATCTGTCGCTTCAACTCCCTATCGTGGGTTAACCATCGCTCCAACATTTTAAATAGTAGGTGGAGTCGAGTGATACATAATTTTAAAAACAAGAAAGTTATTTTTATAACGTTGCCATAATTGGTGAATTTAACTAAAACAGTTAATGCAGGAACGTCTTTAGAAACCCAAAGCCTACATTTTTTATATTAAGGAAACAGACACGTAGGTTTTAGTTGTTAGGCATCAAAGCAGTCACATAATTTAATGTTATTAAATTTTTAAAACGGTTGTAATTCACTCAGACCTCAAAAAATATTATATTGTTAAAGGGTAAGAGTGATACAGGATTCTAAAGAGTAACACATTTTCATTAAATGAAACAAGCTTTGTGTATTAACGATTTTATTGAGACATTACTTTAACAAGTGTTCAAAATGTGACCCATTTGCTTCCATACAATAATAAAGATTGTGCTGAAATCTTTGGCAAACATTTGCCAGCATATCAGGTATAATACGTCTGCACTCAACTGTTATTCGTTGGCGAAGATTTTAGATGGCTTAGTAGCAAAACATTTACTTTTTAAGTGTCCCCAAAGAAAATAATCCAAGGGAGCTAAATCGGGTGACCTGGCTAGCCATTCAAATTGACCTTGTCTTCCATTCCATCTCCCAGGAAACGGATGATCTAAAACTTCTTTTACAGGTGCAGTATAGTGCGGAGGTGCCCCATCTTGCTGGAAGTGAAGAAGATCAACATTATGATTTGGATCATTTTCTATTATCTGTATCATTAGTATGTCCATCACATCTTCTAGCATGTTTAAATACATTCCGCCAGTCAGGTTTCTAGAAATAAAAAGTGGCCCTACAGTATTATTACCTAATATACCACCCCAGATATTTAGTTTTTGTGGATATTGTGTGTGAACCTCTCGAAACATATGTGGGATACTGTCATCTCAGTAACGGCAGTTATGCCTATTTAAAGCACCATTTAAATAAAATGTGCACTCATCGAAAAAACAAAAATTAAATAGTAAGTTGGGATCGTCAATTACTCGCTCACTCATGTTCTCACAAAACTGCAACTTTCTGTAAAAGTCATACTCTTTCAGTTCGTCCACTTATTTAACTTTATACGGATGGTATTTATAAGCTTTTAAAATTCTTAATATGGACGAACGAGACACATCTGAGGCTTCAGCAACTTGAGAGTACTTTTAGTATGATCTAATGCTACATACCCCAAAAGAGCCACTTCCATGGCTTCATTTCTAACTGGTCGTCGCGGTTTTGCAACTTACGTACCACTCATATTTCTATTGGGATGAGCATTATTAAACACACTAGCAGTAAACTTCGCACAGCTATCGCTTTTAAAATAAGGTTTTACAATTTCAACTCGTTCTAGTATTGAATAAACCATTTTTTATAGTAAAACGAGAAATCACTTGACAAACAACCACACGAAATCTATGACAGCATTCAAGTCACACGTTTCAATTGTTAGTCTACTAAGTTATCTTGTCTCACAACTGCAAACATGCAAAACATCTACCGGTAGTTATTTATGGGAAATAATGTTTTAATGTTTCTGGTGATAATCAAAATGTGAATGATTCCTACGCTGCTCAATCAATCAAATATTTTGTCGCTTACTTTAAAACCTCGTACCACTCGTAATTGTTTACAAATTTACTTTGTTATGGGTGAAGTTAGAGTACTCCTTGAAAGAACTAAACAACGTAATGATTGTGGTTTTTTAAGACCTAATAGCTAAAACGTACGTGTCTGTTTTCTTAATACAAAAAGTTTAGGATTTGGGTTTCTAAAGACGTTCCTG
This sequence comes from Phrixothrix hirtus, assembly GCA_024586415.1. Classification (NCBI taxonomy): domain Eukaryota; kingdom Metazoa; phylum Arthropoda; class Insecta; order Coleoptera; family Phengodidae; genus Phrixothrix; species Phrixothrix hirtus. The sequence continues at coordinate 3,537 of JAHWXV010074591.1, forward strand.
CATTAATTGTTTAAGTTAATTCCCCCAATTATGGCATCGTTATAAAAAGAACTTTGCGCTTTTTATATGATGTTTCGCTTGACCCCTCCACCCATTTAAAATATTGAAGGGGTGATTCACTCCCGCTAGGGGGCTGAATCTAAAAATTGCGGAGTATGCTTAAAGTCTCCCTCAAAAACAAATCTGAGCATTTTTCTAGAAAATTGCCCAACCAGCCGTTAAGCGAGGAGCAAACTTTTCGTTGGATCACCCTGTATAAGGCATACTACTTTAACAGCAGAGACATCTTAACGCGACAAAAAGCGCTATGTGTCTAAATTGCATAGTTTTCGAAATATTTGCAATTAAAGGTTTCAGTCCATCCCTGCTTTTTAACTTGGTCTGATGGGTAGAATAAGAAATGGCTAGTCGATTTTACCACTTTAACTAGTGACCGAAGCCGAATAAATGGCTTCACTATCATGTCTATGATTTCATAGTAACATGAATAACTGTTCCCACCTGTTTATTATAAATACATATGTAATTTGTTTATTTATACACCCTCGAGTGACCCTTAAGGTATTTGGATACGTTTTATTCTTTTTAGTAAAACAAAGCAGTTGTGAACAAACTGTTTAATAGTAACTCAAGGATAACACTGAACCCTTTTTGATTATCTTACATTTCACATGTCTGACGCCTGCACACGTATTTATTAACTTAATTCCTTCCTTAATATTGTACAACAAACCTTCTACACAGCCAAAATAAACTATAATTATATTTTAATACGAAATATTGCTCAATTATGAACACAAAGTAAATTAACGTATAATTTGACTTAACAATATGCTAATTACAATTTAAAATAAAATACTTTAGTTTCTTTCTTAAAATTTATAGTGGTGTTAATTGTGCAAGTTCATAATTTCTTGAAAAAAAAAACAATTTCTTTACTTAATGGATACCATTTTTAACGTTTAAATAAGTTTCACATTTATAAAGCCGATTTAACATGATGTTAAATCGTTTTTGATAAATATTTCCATATTATTAATTTTCCAATTACCTGTGATATATACGTATTTCAAATTTTGTGAAAATAGTTAAAAATCTAAATACTAAATAGATTTGATAAAATGTTACGTAAATTGTATGCAGTAAAAATTAACTTCATATAAGTTAAATTGGGTTAAACGTACGTCAATTTCAGATATTTATCAAATAAGTTTATAATAATTAATGCCTAAATAATTGCAATTAATAATCAACAGTGTTATAGTACAAGTAAACTTAGATGATATAAAGCAATACGTTAAACAGCTTTTTATTAAAACAGTTGACGACCTTGACTCGAAAAAGTACATTCATACTAAATATTAACCGATACTTTGTCAACAAAAACAGAGCAATGTGTGTGTTTTTAAGAGTGCGCTTAATAGTAAAAGATATACATTATGAATCCATGATAGATTTTTATGCGAAAATTACAAATTCCTTTTTAGTTAGATTAAAAGTTTCTAAAGATTTATGTTCACAAACGCAGTATGTTAAAGAATGCGCTTAATATCTGGAACATCTTATGTACATTCGGCATTATATTTATCAAATTGTTTAAGATCTTTTAATGTGAAATACTGAAGTGTAGGTTTATTTCGTAATCGTTAAAGTGTAATAAACTCACATAATTCAGATTCTTTTGATTTACACATGAAATTTTACGACTAAATCACTTTGTGTATATAAATCCCAATGGTATCTTGTGCATCTTTTATATATAAGTAGAATATGTACAGAAGTATTTGTAGATCAATATTAGTATATTAAATAAACACCACAATAATTAATTCGACAGGGTAGCGGAAAATCAAATCCAGTTTAGTCTGTCCCGTTGTTACTTAGAAAATAAGTTGCCCCCAGTGATATATTCCGCTGCCCCGCTGCCCCGCTGTCCCCAGCACATCCCGGAGTAGTGTACTGTAAATGAATTCTTAATTTTGAATGTACAAACTTAAAGATAACCTTAACTTTTACAAGTATGTGATGTGTTATCAACAATGTTGAAGTCGATAAGTGCCGAAATTAATTGTTAAAATGCGACTATCGTTGATTTCTTAACTTTCCGTGATCAATTATTATTTAAATTCATTAGTATAAATCAGCTAACGTATCTTCATTATAGCGATGTGAATCGCAAGTAAAATTTTTAGTTTTATGAAGTATTACCATCTGTTAAATTAATTTTACGTGACCTTGAAGTTCATGGAAAATTCGTGTTTGGGGATTCACCTGTGGGCTATATGCTTCACTATGTTTAATAAATTAGATTCCTTCAACAGCATTTAAGAACAAATAAACTGACTAAAGCAGAAGAATCACGCTAGTCAGTAGGTAGAATTATGAAAGAAAATTGAATGTAAGAACAAATAAATTCAGTAATAAATAACGCATCCGTAAAATTTGCCAATACAGTTAGAATTACTATTTATTAAACAAGACTTTTGCACCTCCAAATGTAACGGAGCAACCAAATGTGACCTTAATCGCTTGCGAATTATATTCGCGCACGCCTAGGACGCTTACAAAAATTTGAAGTTCAACAACTAACCGAGGTTTTGCATTAATCAGATACAAATTTAAATAAACAAAATTAAATACGTACGGGTTTATTTGCGAAGTTCTCGCAATAAACAATAGAAACATTCTAATAATAAAAATTTAAATATATCGCAAATTAATATCAAAATTTAAATTTATTTTTTTGACATTTAAAAATCCCAAAATAAAAAATTAACGTTATAAAAAACTAACATTACAACCCCCCCCCCTCTGGTGAAACAAAAGTTCGAGTCCAGAAAATTAAGCGTAAAAAATGGTAATGAAAGAAAACTTTCATTATTGTAGTACGTACCGCAGAGTTTTGTGGAAAAAAAAAAATATTATTCTTCTTAACAAAATTTTTCCTTAATTCAATGAACATCTGTCAATTCTCTTGTGAATCAGGAGTAAAGAAGACAGGAACTCCGCGATCATGTTTTTCCCTCTTTTGAATCACTTAATTATTTTTTTCTGTTAATACTGATGCATTGGAGCATGTTGGATACGTGAATTGCAACTCCCCTTCGCGTTACTTCTAAAAAGAATTTGTAAGCTTCTTCATGTTTAGAATTAGACTTAGCTCTTCTAGTTACAGTTGTACATTTTCCAGCAGGTGAAATTTAAACACTTTTACATCACTTTCCAAAGACACAATAGCTATTTTGTTTAATTTCCTTGTATTTAAACAAATAGCTGCCGCAGAAGATATTTCAAACCCAGGTTCTATGAGAATATATTGAAAAGTTTTAAAATTCGCCTCTATCTTGAGTTGCATGATCTCCGTTTTAGGATCACTCTAATGGCCAACTACCTTTAACGACGTTGCTATATTAATGACCATCATTAAAGATGCGCATTCTTATTTACCAGCGTCTGCCATCCTACTGCTGTTATAGCTTCAATAAATGTGCCGAGATAGATAAATTGTAAAGTATCATATAAATTCTTGATCCTTGATGAACTTTTGAATTTCAATCAAAATCCTAGTTAAACAAACATGCAAGTGAAGAAATTAATTCAATATGAGCAAATAAAATTCACTAGTATCATCCTGATTTATATGCATATTACGATTTACTTGTTTCCTGCACACTTTTTCAAGTACCACATTATTTATACGAGACAATAGCGGAGTTTAAAAATCGCAAGTTTCTAAAGTTAAAAACTAATTATATTTTTAGTTAGCTAAATGTCGCACCAACTTGTGGTGACGTCAGAAACTTATAACGTTAAGCTATGCATTATTTTTTGACCGGCTAAAGTCATACAAATATGCGGAGTAGGTCGGCACCTCGTATCGTCGGTAAAGATTGTCTTATTGATGTGCTGATTCGATGTTGTCGTTGGGTAATGATTTCTTAAAGAGGTATTATGCTAAAGAAAGGAACTATAAAGCAAGAACAATTGTATAGTAAAAAAGGGTGCCACGCCATTTGAACGAGAGGTAAATTATTTGGAAGATTTCTTGACGGACCCTTGTACACCTAAATGACTTTGGGTAATGGTCCCTCAAAGAAGTATTATGCTAAAGAAAAGAACTATAAAACGAGAACAATTATATAGTCAAAAAGGGCGCCACGCCATTAAACGGAGGGATTGCTTAACAGACACTCATATACCGAAATGACGAACGATAATACGTAGCGGTATGTTTGGTTATTCTGCGTTGTGATATATATGTAATCTCGAGAACCTTTTACGTAAGACCTTGATCAAAGATCTTATTTGAATAAGTATCTGTATACCTTTGCCCAAATTTGAAATGATACAACGGTTAATTTTTGTAATTCTACCATCCTGAACGAAAGTAAATCTTGAATAACTCTTTCGGAATACGCCTGGTATATATTGAATTCGAATTAGAAGCGTAAATCTATTGCTAATAACGGTAGCAGCTGAAACACGTTGGTAGATAGAGCAAAAAGAAAAATATCAGATGTACTGCCCAATTTTATTCACAAAATTAAAGCATTTCCTTCATTAACAACGTGTTTTAGCCAGAGTTAGTATTCAAAACAAATGGCAGGGATGTAAGTAAAACATATTTTATTCTGTCTACTGGACCACCAGTTCCTATCCTTTATAATAGTTGTAAATATAATTTCATGCAACATAAATCCTAAAACAATTATTAAAATTTGTAATTCTGTCGAATAGATACGATTTATCATAAAGATAAAGATAATCAGCAACGTTTCAATGCTTTTTTAGGTTTTTACCTTACTCGAACGTTTTATCATTTCAGGATGGTTTGCGTTTTCTTATACGAGATTGTGCATTTTAATAATCAATTTACGTTTATGAAATACAAATCAAATTCTCATAAACGGATCGCGTTTTTAAATTCGACGATTTTATTTTAACACTATAACAATAGTCTAATCTAAAACCTTGTAGTACCAGAAATAAAATATTATAATGCTTTCCATAGATACCAGGTATATGCGATAAATAAACGATTTAAAAATGTTCACCATTAATATAGCAACGTCATTGAAAGATCGCTGTGATTTGGCTAATAAAATATTCCTAAAAGGAGGATCATTCAACAGAAGTATTAATATAGAATAGCTAAATGCTCATGGATCCTTGGAAAACTGAAATATCTTCTGATGCAGGGTTATAATTTAATACAAGGAAGTGGAACTAAATAACGATTGTGTCTTTGGAAAATGGTACAAAAGTATTTAGATGTTACGTATTGGAAATTTAAAACTAGCGTTAGAAGACTAAGACTTACTGTTAGTTTTCATATTACCGTGTACATACTGTTATTATTTTCGCATCATCGTGTATATACCTATTAAAATAAGTTTTTTTATAATTTTAAGGGTATATCATATCATTTAATTTTTATAATTCATAATTCAAAGGATATAAATGTGTTGGTCAAATTATTTTATCCAACCACGTTTAATAACCTTGCTTTCGTTTATTAAGCCGAATTAAATTTATGCAATATATTTTTCAGTTTAAAAATAAATCTTATTTAATAAAGCTTCTTTTTGTAAATAATTAAAAACGTTATATTGGAAAATAGAGAAACTATTTCTTTAATTTCCAAAATAAAGGAAATATTTCAGTGTAATCATTTTTAATAGTTAATCCTAGAATTGTAATTGGAAAGGTTAAGATAAAGTTATCGCCCAGCAGCACAGGGATAGTTTTAATAAATCTCGTAATACTCGACCTAAAATCACAACTGGTCAGATGGCATTCCTTTCAATAAACAACGCGAGATCACTTCATCAAACTAATAAGGAGAATGCTAGTGCCGCCAAATGAAAAGATATTCAAATAGCGTGGGATGTAATAATGAATTAAGTAAGGCATGGGAAACGATCGTGTTTTAGTTCATTAGTGGGTTTTTTTATGGAAAATTGCCAAAAACGGTGGAAGAAAAACCAAGGTAGATAAAATGTAATGACGTGTTACGCATGTCAAGTTTTTTCGTTTAGACAATCCCAATTAATATTAGTACCTGCCGTTAAAATGTAGTCATTCCAACCTCGGAAATTGCTACCGAAATTGAACAACCAATGAATTAACGTATCTCTTTTGATTTTGCATGCATACCTAATGTAGCTAAAGGACCCGACATTCAATTATCTGGTTAGTTCTATACTTTATTTTTCGGTTCTCATCAGCGTAACCACCAAAATTCATCAAATAACACGTTAATGCTTTTAGGTTTTCGACCCTGTTAAAATTCTACATTGAAGTTAACGGGAGTTCAATGCCGCATCTAAGTTAATGTTGAGGAGAAGTATACTTGTGTAAGAAACTGTTAACTTAACTTTTGAAATTTCATGAAATAATCGTCACGATTGTATTTCATGGCCTGTAATGATATTTGTATTCAACATATTTAACGTTCAAGGCACTTTCGAACGAGCCTAATTGTAAACCTGCGTTTTTGTTGGCGATAGAGTTCTCTTAGTAAAGTCACAATGCTCTTTAGCGGGAACGATTTCCCTTGCTGTAATCATTAGTAATTCAGCCTGAAAATTTATAGAATTCCTTAGTGAATCATTGTTATATTATAAATGAATGTTTTCAGCCTTAAAATTGCCGTTCACAATAACTTAGTTTTAAGAAATATTTACCGATTGAACTGATTTTTTTTGTTGTCTAATATTTCATTTGAGTGCAGCGATTGCTTTATTTAAACCCTTTGTGTTAAATTCTAAAGATTAGTGACAATAGAGTGTACCTCGAAAATATCAGGAGTCAAAATAATAATATCTTTAAAAATAATATTAGTCATTTTGCTTTGTCAAGAATTTGCACGCTCAATATGTAATTTAATTCCCAAAGATATCATATACCTTTTTTCTGTATAATTAACTTTGATTGGAGTACGTCCTTCAAGCCGTTTTATTTGATATTGATCAAATATGTTATTATATACAGGGTGAACCCGCAATTGGTCCCCTTGAATATCATTCTGTGACCACCATTATCTCATATATCGAAGAAATTACAATAAATAACGTTTAGCGTATAGTGACATTTATTTCAGATAAATCTACTTGCCTTGCAAGATTGTGAACGGATATAGTTCATTAATTGGTAGTAACTTCCCTGTACTGTTCAGTTGTTCGGTGACATCTTATGTCATTTTATTAGAATGGCCAAAAAGCGTTTTCCTTTTTAATACTTCTATTTTTCCTAAAATATCATACCGTATGTGTCAGCGTAAAGTAAAAATCATATGAAACACCAATGCAGCAGAGAATTTTGCTAGAATACATATAATTAGAGTTAATATACTGACGAATACGATAGTATGCCCCTATAATTAGTGACCACCATATTGTATAATTTAAGTTATTTTAATATAATAATAAACAAATTGGCGGAAACGACTAAATACGTACGAAGAAATGGATCTAAAACACTTAATTTTGTTTTGGTGGAATAATTGATAAACAGTTACTTGCTGCATTGTGACTCAGGAATTAAAGGTGTTAGGGTCAGAAATGCTTCAATTGGGTGGGCCATAAGTAGTTGTCAAAAATACGGTTGGGGAAATAATGAATAACATATTAGAACCAATATTTTAAGTATTACATCATACATACATGTAGTGTTAAATTAACCCACAAAACATGCTCAAAGCGATTTCCACCCCGTTCTATGAAAACAATGCATTTTTTCAATACTCGTGCACAAATTTTGTCGCAAATCTCCTGGGGCTGTAGTTTATCAAATTCTGATTAGATTGTTCCTTCAAATGGTCAACATCTCGAATCTTGACGGAACAAACTTCAATTTTTTAGTATACCCTGGACTGAAAAATCTATGGGTGTCATATCGGGGTGTCGTGCAGGCCATTCGATAGTACCCTTTCTGCCAATCCATTCATCAAAATTTTCATTTGGAAAGTCTCTCACAATCTTTACATAATGCAGGGTCCTCCATTTTCTTACCAACTTTTCCTTAATCAACCGGAGGTCTTCAAAAAATGAACTATTTACCAATTTTAACAAAAATTCTTGCAGCACATCTAGGTAATTTACAAAATTGACAGTACAGTGAAAGAAATAAGGTCTTATTAGCCCACCGCTGAAAATTCTTACCCATAGGGTCACGTCAAAAGCGTTTAACACTGTCTCCATCACCAATAGACACAGTTGTGTCTATTCACTCTGACACACTCTTTAAAAGTCGTTTTGTTGCTTCAAAGAATGCTTTTATAAAAATTGGGATAGGCTCCTTATCAGATTGCGTACAACTCGCAGAATTCCTTATTCGCTTTCGGATCAACTTCATTTAGGCCTTGAAGTAAAATAGGCCTATATGATCTCAAGTTCGTTTTTTTTATCCTCTGTGAGCTTGTTGTTTCTGCCCGAAAATTCTAATGAAGCCCCCTCCCGTCACTTCTTTCCCTAGCGGATTGTGGCGCCCCTGAAGCGCGGGGCCACCTCTGTCGCAGGCTATGCGTGTTGATTAGCGCCGATCTCGCCTGTTAAGCCTGTTCTAAAATAAACCCTTGAGAAGTAAAATTCCACTATTTAATTTTATTTACTTTAGCTGAGTTGTAAGTTACTTTAAGAGCTAATCATGTTACTATCATCTTATCTTAAAGATCGAAACAAACGGATCCCGTAAAAGTATACACATTGGTGGAACTTAAATATGACATACCAACTGTATCCGACTTCCGCGTTGTCTAACAGGCACAAATTTAATTTTCAAACTAGCCTAAATACAAGTCAACATGATGTTTCCTATACGTGAGCAACTTACTACTTACGAGGGCTGCTATTTATATTGCTGGCCTTGGTAACACTGATTGTTGCTAGGCACCAGCTGATGTTTCCAGTGCAAACTTCACATTGTTAAACATAA
>JAHWXV010074603.1:0-12593 GCA_024586415.1 Phrixothrix hirtus
GCTTTGTTCTCTTCATGTCAATCACATAAAAGAACCTTCGTCTTGTTCTCATCACATCGTCGATGAAGAAAATTTGTCTCTTCAATTGCAAAAATTTTGGGCACATGAAGAACCCCCATCGAAACCAACTCCCTTAACAAAAGAAAATCTTCATTGTGAAAACTTCTACTCATCAACTGTGTCGCGTGAATGCTTAGGTCGTTATCAAGTACGACTTCCATTCAAACCCAATATTATACAGTTTATTTGTAACCGTTGATTTTAATTTAGTGTTCGAGAACGCTTAGTTAATTACTGTAAATATTCTATCATTTTTATTTCTCAACTTTTCATATTCGATTTGTATATGACCATTTATTCGTTTTTATTTACAATACATAACTTAAGAAGGTTTTACCGACTTATTATTTAATAACCAGTTTAGCTAGGTACGATAGAACCAGGCCCGCCCAGCTAGAGACTATCTGCGAGAAATATAAATAATTTTCTTCCTGAGGTATCAATAAATACTAAGGCGAAACGTCACAATTTTAATGCATTTGTTGTTGTGCACACAAATAATTTTGCTTTATAATGAATTCGTGTTTCATCTTCTTGATAGCATGTTCAAATTTTTGTAGTATTTGACAGTATCTCTCAACTATTAAGATAGTATTACCGTCACTTTACAAATTGACAAGCCCATTTAGCATTTCTTGGAGGCATTTCCTCCAGATGCTTTCTATATCATGCTTTGCGGTTTACCTTTAAAAGTGTGTTGAGGTAACCAAGTTTTATCTCCAGTGAAGGGTCTCGAAATGAAGTTGTTTCCTTATTCTCCATACAATAACCATGACACCTAACGTGCACTGACTTTTCGAAAACGCAGTATATCTTGCACATTTCTTCTGACATAGGATGATCCAATAAACTTGTTAATTGTTCATTAGCCTTTGTTGTTCTGAGATGCCCATGTTCTTTCAAGAACATTCGAATTTTGGCCGTATCCAAATGTAGTGTTGCAGTACTTGACTGGCCGCTTTGCTCTCCGTCATGAATTTCGATACGACACGTAAGAGAATCATTACATTATCGAAAAACCACCCAGACTCTTAAACAACGTTTCCTATGCATATAGCAACTAGCTGACGGTTAATGTTAAATTTTCTTTAACGGTTTTTTAACGGATAATTGCACGCCATCCGTCGGTGAAGCTCATCTTAACATCACGCATTCCGCGTGTGACTGATAAGATCCTAATAATAAAATGTTGTTGTCCCTATACGTAGTCGGCCAATTTACTACTCAAGTTACAAACAAACGGTACGAACACTTGCGGCGTAGTTCTTAATTATAAATTGAATTTGAGATGCTCCCTCGTACATATCTATGTAAAAGTCAAATTGGTCGATACTGTTGCGTAGAATATTTTAAAAGATTTATATTTACTTCAATGACAGGATGTTATTGTTTTAAAATTTCACACATCAGGTTATTACTATTCTTTAAATAAAGTGCATGTACGCAAGGTGTAATTAAATTATTTAAAGCGGTTATTGTTAATTATAGAAGAATCTAAATGTATTGGCGAATTTAACTAAGTAAGTCAATTTGGTATTATTTTTTAGTCATAATAGGAAAGAATGACCGCATAAACAGGTATTTAATAAAAGCAAACAACTAACTGTTTTACGATTATTTTCCTTTAAGGCTTGCGTGTTCATTATCAAAGTCTTATAATCTGTGCCATATTAAAAAATACAAACAATTCGCTGTGTCACAATGTTTAACTGGAATATTATGCGTGAGTATACTGATAACCTGATAACATTGAAACGGACGAAAATAAAATGTAAGTAATGGAACTGTGGCAGACAAGAGGAAGATAGGCCTCTCCTAAATTGGGTGTGCCATGACATATCACCGTTGCTATAATTAAGGTGAAATAAAATTGCTTTATTGCTTAATTAATCCATTAGAGGACCAGCAATTTTGTCTGCACGAACACGTTTCACGTGTTATGGTAAATCTTCAGGGATTACTTAAACGCTAGTGCACTATTAAATATAATGGCAATAGGTATCTAGTTTGCTTCTATACATTTTTCTACTTCTCAAGTACGAGTCGACATTTAAGAGTGGGTTATTGACTTCTGACACGGCATACTATATTTAAACGAACGCAATTATTATAGCATTAGGGTAACTGTTTTATACAAAGTCGATTAAACAGATTATTATCGCAGTTCTGTCGTACTACTTGTATGAATGTTGCTAGGGTTCATTAATTTTGAAAAATGACAAAAGTAAATATAATGTAGTTACTGTCCTAATCCAGATAAACTTGTTTAGAAAGAAATATGAGGTAGTCGAACAATTAAAACAAAAAATGTGTTAATAAAGCTTTGTAAGAATATTATAGAGTCAAGAGATAAATTTTGACCGTCACGCTAACTTTGAAACTCTAGCATATACGTGATATCATTTTCTGAATGTTACCGAGCAAGTAAATTATTAAAATATTTCATTGGATAACCAGTCGAACGTTTTATGTAATTTAGACATCATGCAACTTGATTTATTGAAATATTCAAGTACTTTAATAAATAACTAAAGCTGTAAATACCATATGGGGTTGCTTATCCCTTGCTAGTGCAGTTCAAACAACAGTATATCTGTGATAGAAGTATGCAGAAATAATTTTTGTACAGTTGGAACGCTAAATTTACATATGACAAATGTATGACCTAGAAAAGCTTACGGAATAAATCTGTACCGTATAAATATAACATTATTTACATATTTATTTCGTAAGCGATTATAATCAACTTCGTCGAACCATTTCCAAGTATGTGTATCTAAACCACTAATTTTGCAATTAACGTAAGATTGTTACAACTTTGTACATTAAAAAATATCGTACACTTCAATTCAAACACCTGGTGAAGTATAAAATAGTGCAATAATAATTATAACTAGTTTTTATAAATTAATATTTTGAGAATAACTTGAAAATGACTCAAGATACACATTTTTATATGAAACTAAAGCAATTGTAAAAATAATTTGTTCAAACGTTAACATTTGTAATACATGTACATAAGCATAAGAGGCAACCTTAAGTCTAGGAGAATTAGATGTTTGTAGATTTTGATAAATCGAAGGTATGCGTTTTGTTACAGTGTAGGTACAAAAATATTTCATAAATCAAAAAGGATTTAATTTTTTGTGAGTGGCAGCAATGGTTTAGCGGTTAGCATATTTGTCCTGAGCTTAGAGGATATCTGTTTACATTTAACCGAGGTAAGTTTTCCGCGGATATGAAACTTAAATCATCTATCTTTTCAGACAAGTAAGAGAAATCTTATATTCCACCTCAATGTGATATTAGGCTTGTTAAAAATCCTTACTGAGTGTTTAAAACCCACAGGTTCGATTAATTCGAATAGGCGGAATAGCCGTATTATTTGGAGCCACGAAGGCTAAGGGAGTTTCTCCACCAGGAAACCTCATAATTAAAAGGAATATATTCTTCGTGAATTTGAAAGTTATTGCAAAATGTTCGTTTTATGTGCATATTTCAAAAAATAGAAAAGAAGCCATAAACTTGAAATATTTCTCTTTCCTAAATTGCGTCTATCTAACAATAGGATGTGGTTTAATAGTCTGGCTTTTGTATCAACAAATCCACCGGCAGACACTTTGATAAGAGCAAAGCAAACTTGGGAGTCCTGCTTGACTGATATCTAATATTTCAGGCTAAAATTTAAGAATTCAGCCTTGCCAGAAATTAAATTACAATATAGTTTCCAAAACTTAGCTTAATTGGTGAGGGAAAATTTGATAATCAAAGAGTTTTACAACTTAAAAAAAGCTTGCCGTTTTATAGCAGATGTACTAAGTTTGGTTACTACATTTGGCATGATGAGTGAAATTGTTAATGACATTGTTTAGAACGTGTCTTTCAAATCATTTTTTTACTGAACAGTTCAGTTTCAAGGCTCTTCCGATTAAGATACGCCTATTGGGATTTTTTCTATACTTGCATTTAAAATTGGTAATAAATAACAAGCTATAATCGTTGTAAAATAGTCAATATGTAGAATCGACGCTTAAATAGTTACCGAAAAATGACTAGCTGGTCTCAACTAAAGAGAAATATATTAGTGTTCGATATTACAGGGTAGCACAAAAGTAACGCATGGATTTCACAAGAGTGCAACCTGCTTATTTTAAATATAAAGAAAATTTAGTTCCACAAAAATAATCTGTGATATATCTAGTCTTGGTATGCAAGATTATCTAAATTTTTTAATTTAGTTGATTTATTTAATTTAATTTCAATTATGAAAGATTACGTTATCTGGGGCACAGCTGCGATTTCTTCACGAATGAAATGTCTTAATTCGTCTAGCGTACGATATTTTCGAACATAGACTTTTGATTTGAGATAACCCCATAGAAAGTAGTCGCAAGTCGACAAATCCGGTGACCGTGGAGGCCCAGGATATGTGGTTGGGAAACGTTTGTTGGACAACTTCCATTGTGTTTCTTGCTGTACGGGTTGTGGCCCCATCTCGTTGGAATGATATTTCTTCCATGTTATCCTATAGTCTTCGAAGTTGTGGAAGCAAAAAGTTGGGTAACATTTCAACGTAGCGCTGAGAGGTCACTGTTAGAGTAGTCCCTCCCTCTTCGAAAAACTGAGGCCCAATGATCCTTGTTACCTTATCAACCTTACCTGAACAAAATCACCGTCAAGTATCTTCTGGACAATTATTATTTTGTAGGTATGGGAGTACAAATAATTTGAAGGTTGCGCTGTAGTGAACGCTGCGACAAGTTTAAACTGTGGGCGCGACGTCTTGTAGAGCGCCGAAGACAGAACAACGACTCTTCTCTCATTTTCAGCATTGTTATGAGTTTACAAAAGTGACCAGGTGATGACCCCTGTATAATGGACCTATGAGGGTAGGCTGAAAACTAACGCACACATGCTTGTAGAGCGCGAACAAAAGCAAATAGCAATATGGCGCAAAAAATCCATTAAAGTACAATTATTAAGGTTCAACCTCATATATTTATTTTTTCACATAACTGCCGTTAAGGATGATACATTCCTCCCAAAGCGTAACAAGTTTTTTATTCCGTTACTGAAAAATTCTTCCGACCTTTCTCGAATCCAGTACTCGACAGCTGCCTTCTTCACCACATCGTGCGAGGTGTAATGATTAGTCTTGAGGTCTCTCTTGAGTAGAGGAATAAAATAAAAATTGTAAGGGGCAAGATCAGGAGAATAAGGAGAGCATGGAATTGGTTCAAACTTCAGGTATCCGGGTTTCGCAGAGCCTCATCAGTTGCGCGGAAGATGTGTGGACGAGTGTTGTCATGTTGCAAGATTATTGGCTCCGGGCTGCCTCTAACATAACAAACTCGACGTCGGAGGTGTTTAAGAGCCTGTATGTACCGAGAAGATTTTACCTTTGTCCCTTGTCCCAGAAAATCGGTCAGATAAACTCGGCAAGTATCCCAAAACACAGTCAAAAGAAGTTTTTTTGCGGATGGTTGTGTTTTGAACGTTTTCGACTGAGGAAAACACGGATGTCGATATTCAGCGCTCTGTCTTTTCTCTTCGAGGTTGTAGTGATGGATTCATGATTCACACCCCGTCACAAATTCGATTGAATATCATCTCCTTCGTCACAGTAATGCTGCAAAAGTCGTTTGCAGCATTACAATCGACGCTATGTGTTCTCATTTGTAAGACAGTGTGATACCTATCCTGCACAGACATTATGGTATCCCAATTGTTCAATAATGAAGCCTTTGATAATCCAATATGATTTGCGATACGCTATTGAGTCATTCGCCGGTCATTTTGAATTAAACCGTCGATGAGTTTGCAATATTTATCATTTGTGGCAGTGATCGGACGCGTCCTCTGCGTCTTTCATCAATAATTTTCCGGACTCGTAACCACGAAATTTTATTTCCCATCTATCTACAGTAGACTTTTCAACAGTATCCTCACCATACACAGCCTTTAAACGACGATGAATCTCAGTACGAGTCACTTCTCCAGCAGTTTGAGATTCGATAACAGTACGCTATTTAACCCGTGTAGAAATAGGACTAGAACACGTCTCCATACTTCCGCTTCTCGACATGCACTGGATGAACGCAACGACCTCATACCTGCGCATGCTTATTTAGGAGGAATGTTCGCATGTGTGTGTATTAGTTTTTAGCCAGTTATTTCTAAAAGATTTTCCAAACGGCAAAAATAGGGTGCTCTACATTTCTTAGTTCCAACGCTCTACGGCTACTGAAACTAGACCCTCGTAGGAGGAAGCGTAGGGAAGAACTGATCTACCCCCTTCAAAGTACTACACGTTACAAAAACAAGTGTTATTCTTGCTCCAACTTATATAATCTAAAGGCATCGTATAATATATATGGATAAACTGGGTTGGTAGATTGGCAATCACTGAGATTCCCCTTATGCTACCTAGAAGAGATGTCAGTGGTGCCAAATTCTTTCCTTGAGGGAATAAAATCACTTTGATAGGGTTCATGTGATCACAGACTTAAGTATGTAACGCGCAACTGCTGTAACTAACGATTTCCTTGATTTTGTCTCCTCAAGGTAATTGAACATGAATTCTAATTTTTTGTTGTTTTGTTGTTTCCTTGTATCTGAGGTTTTGGGATGGGTATATTCCCTATATTCGCATGATTTCAACTAAAACGGTAATGTCGTCTAGAACTGAACTAATCTACAGTAGAAATTTTACTTGCTTATTTGAGAAAAGGTAAATGTAGGCAAATGAAAGTATTTTACTGAAGGTAAAAGATACAATCGGGCTTTGCAATAAAATCAAAATTAAAAATCTGGTGTGAGACAACACACGACTTTTACGTACATAGATGTCCAAATATTCAAATGTTCACAAGTAATTGAAATATTACTTGCGTTTATTTTGGGAGCGGTAATTGTAAGGGTCACCCATTCAAGTTACTGGACACGTAAAACCCTGCATAACTCCAGAGATGTTTTCTGATAACTCGCTTCAACACATCTTTTCAGGAAAACCTCTAAGTTCGCGTAAAAGCATGCCACGGACGTAAGAATCGTGGCAAGTTTCAATAAAACTGTTAAACAAGTTTTCGATAAAATTGCAAAAACTTGAAAATTACAAGAATAAAGTGGCACTTCTTATAATTCGATTTTAACTAAATTCCTTCCAGCTCAGTTATCGAAAATAAAAAACATAAATATAGATTTTCATATAATGATTACCTTTTGAGATACGTTGTTCACAACTAATACACCAAGTACTTCCGGTTCCTCGATTTTCAAAAATTTATAAGACAAACTTCTTGCTTAATGTAAAAGTAAATCAAGTAGTTGAGAAATATACTACGTTTACAAAATATCGTTAGAGCGGCTTCTAGAAAACCGTGAGAGTGAAGAATTTGGAAATTACCTAAAAATGACAGAAATAAAGTGCTGGTTGTGGTTATTCGATGTTAACTAGATTCTTGATTTAGCACATTAAGGCGATTGCGACATTAATTGTAAATTTTCATTTAGCTTTCATAGTTTTTTTATTCAAACTTTACGGCAGAGGCACTTACGGCTCCTCGACTTACTGAAAATTTTATGAAAAACCGCCGTACGTATACGAAAAGACATTAAATTTATAAGAAATATAGTAAATTTAAAGAAAATCGTTAGACGACGGTTTCGAAGAAATCTCAAACAACCAAAAATTGACAACAATAAAGTGGCACATTTTTGAGGTCGAAGGCAGCGCTTACCAGAATCTCAAATATAAAATTCGGTTTCTCTAGGACTTTTTGTTTTGGAGATATAGTGAAATATTGCAGTCGCGTGCGAGTAGGGAAACATACTCAAATATAAAATTTCGTTTATCTACGACTTTTCGTTTTCGAGATATTTTGTTCACAAGCACACACACACACATACGCACCCATGCGAGCATGCACGCAATCACGCGCACACACAACACACGCTCTCTATGATGCGCGCGCGCACGCCCCGGGCACATGAGCGCACGTACTAGCGCACACGTCCGCTTTCACGAAGGCCCGCGCGCACTATGGCACGCACGTACGCATGTACGCACGTACGGACGCATGGACGCACGCGCGCATGCCCGAACGCACGCACTCACGTGCGCATGCATATAAACTCACCCAAACCTACCCACGCACATACCCCACACGCACGCGCACCCGCACGCACGCAAGTAAGCACGAACGCATGCACGAACTCACCCGCACTCTCGCAAGCACGCTCGTATGCATGGCCGCCCTTAAGCACGCTTTCACACCCGCAGAAGCGCGCGGACACACCTACGATCTCACGCAGGCACATGCAGATACACACAAACACGAGCTAACTCTCGTCAACACGCTCAGACAGGCGCAGACAAGCGCAGCCTCCTGCAGATATGCGCGGCCAGGCGCACGCCCGCACGCACGTAATCACGCACAAACGCTCGCAGAAACACGCCGACGCTCAGGCACGCGGGCACGCTCAGAGGCGCGTGCTCATGCGCAGGCACGCGCGCAGAAGCACGCATACACGCGTAAACACGTGCACTCGCGCATTCACATGCTCGCAAGTTGTGTATATTACTCCAACTAACCAAATATATATTTTATAATAAAGTTTTAAAACTTATTCTTTAAATAGCTCCACTAAAAGAAATCTTCGGGAGGCAAATGGGGACTACTGGGTTGCTACAGAATGTCCACGCCCTTTGAAATTAGTTTTTCTGAAACATTATTTTACCACAGGCACAGGCACGTTAAAGGTATTGCAGGTGGCTCTGTCTTGTTACGTCGAGGCGTTTCGATTGTAGATAGCAAATTTCGTAACTGTAGTGCTAAAAACTCCCGCAACATTCTTACATACTCAATCAAGGTAACAGTAATCGTACGGCTATGAGCGCTTATAAAATATAGAACCCTGTGGTTCCTCTGGCCAAAATTGCCGGTCATACCGTTACCTTAGAAGAATGAATTGGTCTCTGATGTTTGTCCATAGGATTTTAGCTACTCTAATACTTGTAATTCTGTTTTCCCATTTATACAGAAGTGAGCTTCATGAGAAAACGAGATAATAAATTTATAGAAACGATGCATTACTGTTTGGGAGAACGACTTGTGTAAATTTGAATTAGTTGGATCTTGTACGCATGTAATTTGAAATTCAGTCAAAATGAATAGCGAGCTAGAAATTGATGTTCCTAATTCAGTCGAACGAACTGTACTGTCGTTGCATACCATTGCAATCAGTTGATTGACCGAAGGTGATCTATCTACTCCTTTTTCAGCCTTTTTTGCTTTTGTAGTTAGGGCTTTTGGATGCAAAAGTTTCCTTTCCCTCTAAAATTCGGATGCTAGAAACTATAACGAGTTGAAACACGTTTTGCGCCCCGGAGGTTGTTAAAGATATTAATTTTCCTGAATTGCCTAGTTACTGCGGCCACCATAGTAGATATAGAGAGATCCAGCATCTAGATGAAATTAATTGGGCTAAAATTCAGAAATGATTTGCATACGTCAAAAATCGGGAAAAGTCTAGTTTATGGGCGCTACTTTACATTTACGTCTAAACGTTTGGATGTTTAAAATGGAATTAGACGGCAAATAATCATCTTCCCAAAACCGATAGGTTATAATTTTTCCACGGCATACTTACTAGTTAATTACTTATTTGGTGTACGCCATTGGATTACTGTTTCGATCAGGTCCCGTTAGATGGATACTTTACAACGTGTTACTTACTTAACTTATTTCCCTGAAAGAAAGTATCTGTTAATAAATTTATAGGTGTTTATAATTACAAAATAAAAGAAGCTGCACTGTCATTACTCAATATAATAATAACCAAAGAAAATCAGAAGTGTACAGTTATGCAAAATGCATTGCTCTCATTCAGAAAAAGGATATTACGTTAAAAAATTTGTATTCTATAACTACGTTAGGGGACCCCTTTTAATTGACGTTAATTAGAATTAATACTAACTTAGGTAACACAATAGGCCCCTCTGTATAGACCTTATTTCAACAAACAACTAAAGTTGGTAAATAAAAGCAAAAGCCAATTTGTTATTTCTATACGTTACTTCAATCGTCTTTTACTTATGATTTAATCAAACTAATTGTTTCAATGGGAAATAAACAAAAGAGTGAAATGAGAGCTTTGTTGAATCACTATTAGACCGTAAGTTTATATTAAAGCATCACTTACGTGTTGATGGAAGTCTGACGTTTCCAGATGCGACGGCAACATAGCGGTACCAAAGCCTAGGTTCCAGATGGCGTCTCACCCGTAGCGTACTTCCCGACCTCGGCCTTAACCCTTGATAGGACATCGGTGAAAGATGAAATGGATCTCATACAATCCACCGAAAGACGTTGAATAATGCATTCCCACGAATTCAGTAATTCGATAAAACGTTAAACTGGATAACTCTTCATCTAGTAACTTTACTGGACCAGGCGTTGACCCTATTAGGTGCACTAGCACTCTCAAAGTTTCTCGTTGAGCATACGGGGAAAAGGGGGATCGGTGGTTAACATTTATTGTTAGAATCGTAAACATTCTCATGGGAATGCAGGTGTTGCATTTTCAAAACAAAACCTCTCTAACTTACAAAGCGTGATCTGGGAACCTTTGAGTATTACTAAATGTTCTTAGAAATAGATTTACAAACTTTAAAATTATCGTTTATAAATATAGATATAAAAATGATACTGGTAGGTTTACCAATTAGATTTTTTATTAATTCATTTATATATACCGGGTGTTACCAAATAAATGACAAATGTTGCAGGAATTTTAGACGCACTTACAAGATATTTCACCATACCAACTAGAGCTCAGTCAAATCTGGAGACTTTGCAACCACTAGTTACAATTTTTAGTCTACCAAAAGTCACGGGACTTAAAGTGTTGTTCCTAATTGGTGATCAACGTATATTTTTAAATTTCTTTCCGCTGAATAATTATTAACCACAGATGATCTTGAACCCACGTCCTTTAGACTTGGCGTCAAACATAATAACAGCAGAACTATTGAGGCTAATAACTGTTCTTATTCTACATACAGCTATATTAGTGTCATATCCTTGATACTAAGAAACAATAACCTAACACAGTAATGTGATGTGAAGGGAAAGATGTAGTATTGCCTTAGATCATCTTGGAAATTGTCGAATGAAATACATTTTTAACATTTATACTTTTATTAATAAATAATTGCACCTATATAATTAATTCTACTTATTCCAGGGTCTCGCAACCCGACTGATCTAGTTTAAAAGTGCGTTTCTTAGGTAATTTTAAGTAGAAAATATAAGATACACATCTGTTCGAAACTGAATAGTAAAGAAGTTATTCATCATATCAGATTTAACAGAGCAAGTACATAGTTCGGTGTAACAATGCGTATTAATATAAAATTATGTTTAACCAAAATTGAATTACATTAAATGTTCCAAATATCCTCCCTTCCCCTGAATACATATTCCGTCTTTTTTAAAGTTGAAGAGGTCGCTTTCTGAAAAGTATGAGGGTCCGCTCTTACGAATGTTGCTGCAGTCAACATTTTATGTAGTAACTCTTCTCTAAGATGGGATTTTTCGGCATATACTAAACTTATCATATGCCCCAAAGATAATAATTCATTAGCGTTATGTTTGGTAACTTCGCCGATTAAGGAACTGGACCTCCTGCTCCAATGTAGCCAGTGGCAACCGCTAAAGTGAAAAATATAATGTATGACGAACGTCAGACGAAGAAAATTTTATTGACAATGTGAGAAAATGATTGATGCATTAATTTTAAACAATAAAAATGCATAATAATTAACCTAGTGATTTGTTGTACTCAAAATGCTATCGCCATAACTTCCTTACTATTGACTTTCGAACATTATGTGTATCAGGTATTTTAAACTTGAAATTACCTAAAGAACACACCTTTAAGCTATGTTAGGTGACTTGCAAGACACCCGGTATAAGCAATTATATAAATCTCCCTTATAGGTGCAAATAATCAGTAGAGTAATCCCTCACTCGAATTTATAAAGGATCGTTAGTACTGTATCGTTTTTAAATATAGTTTAGTTATTATGGTTTCATCATAAAAGATAACGACTTATTGTTAGAATAGGAATAATGTAAAATCGCTTTCTAAAGACTACTACGGCTAAAGAATTTTTAAATAATAGAAATTCAAGGCATTATTACATTTTTAAAGGTTCAAAATAATAAATCCTGTGTAGAAAAAGTGCTTATTAGAATTCCATTCCTGCAGCTTTCCACAAAACATTTTTTGAATTAAAACTTCATTCTGAAATCAACAAAAGAGCTTTGCAGATGAGTACGAATAAAATTGCGATTCCTTTTTTACAAAAAAACAAATATTTCAGGACGAAATTGATACACGCTTTTCAAACAGAGTATTTAATATTTCCATCCAAATCTAAAGATATATATGTATATATATATATATATATATATATATATATATATATATATATATATATATATATATATATATATATATATATATAT
>JAHWXV010074617.1:0-15421 GCA_024586415.1 Phrixothrix hirtus
TTCACAGTTATTATTCATAATTAAAACAATATTTGGGTTAAAACTGTGTAACTTTAATAAAAATTAAACGTTTCGAAAACTATTTGTTTCCTTTTTCAATGAAATTGACAACTCAAAAATTGACAATTAATACAGTTGTATTAATTGTCAATTTTTGAGTTGTCAATTTCATTGAAAAAGGAAACAAATAGTTTTCGAAACGTTTAATTTTTATTTAAGTTACACAGTTTTAACCCAAATAATGTTTTAATTATATAAACTTTGTTTATATACCTAATTTGACAACTGTCAGCTCAAAATTTGCAGTAAATTTGTGTTGCGAAGTGTTTTTTCAGAATATGCTTAAACAAAAACAAAAATTTTGTGTGATACTTGTAGATAGTCATAATTCAGGCTCTCAAGGTGCCACGTAGAACTCCGACAGCACCTCGTTCTGCAAAAATCAAACTCAGGCCTGAAATTTGGAGTGACAATACACTTGTGACAAAAATAATTGTAAAGATAATTCTAAGGATGAGGCAAATGTAATTACTCAGAAACCAACAAAAAATCTTACAAAGTACCAATATGTCTTGCAACAGTAGTTTTAAAATAAAGTGTATCATACAACTAATGTAAGCAACCTTTCACAACGTAATTATAAATTGGTTGCATATAACAAAGTACAGCAATATCAAAAACTGAGCTCTCATATTGTAAAATCCTTTTCCCAATTTCGAAGAATTGTAACTATGTTATATAAAAAGCACACAAAAATGCATAAATATCTGTATTTTTACATTTATTGTAAGATTGTTACTGTACTTTAGTATTTTAAAAATTAGACCAAGTATAACATGACTGTGTACTTCACACATGAAACTTCGTAATTCTATTTCTCGTGAAACAAAATGTTTTGGGATTCAAAAAATATAAATGCTAAAAACTGGAATTACATCGTTGCAAATTACAAATATGCAACAAAACCCATCATAATGAACATTTCAAATGTCTTCTTTTCCTTATTTCACCATCCCCACAACAGCCATAAATTAGGCTGACTACTAGGCACCTTTCCATTGCTTACAAAATTAATCTACCTCATCCGTATATAATGAGAAATTGACAATGAATCAAATAAATTCATTGTCTTGCCCAAACAAATATACGGACTACATAACAATTTACACATCAAAAATGATTATTTTATAAGCTGAAGATTGATGAAGAGTAAAACATGTTACATTATTGAAAAACAATAGTGTAGAATGGATGTTGGTATCAAGTTTTATAATTCATATAATAATAAATTAAATCCAATAATAAATCAAAGGTACCGGAGTTGGGTTAACTTTATCTGTTACAATTAATTAAAACTAGAACAGGAAAGGTAACCCACCCTGCAACTTTGCATTTATTATAAACTTTTGGCCCCTTCTATAGGCTTTAATCAATAGAAAACTTATAAATTGAAGAAAGTGTTCTCCAGTGATTAAAACCTATTCTGTATTAAAATTTAAACTGGAAGAATGAATTGAAATTATATAAAGAAAAACTAACAAAAAGAAAATCGCAGATGTATGCAGCCAAACCCAACGTCGATTCACTACTATTTATGGTTTTCAATAATGTAACAGGTTACCTCTCTTCTGTAATAGACATTCAAAATCAGATCACTCGGAGCACTACACTGTAAGAAACTTTATAAATTTAATGGGATTAAAAACAGATTTGTTTCAATCATCTTTAAAATTGAGGGATGCAATTAATTTAAACTAAAAAGGCAAATTCAATTGGGAAGTAGTATGCCTCAAATATGGACAAACATGAAAATTTAATGCAATTCAAAAATCGTGAGTCGAGATTTATTAATTTTTAAAAAAAAACCAATAGTTCCAAGAACATCTGGAATGTCAGGTTCAAGGCAAACTTTTGTAATTAAGGCCAAGTTGTAGTTTAAAGCTAGTAGTAATAGTTGACCAGTTCAAAGTTAACTAGACAAACAAAAAATTTTAAAAATTAATAGAATTAGGGACAGTTTTACAATCGTCAGTTAAATTTATCTTTTAGATATTTTTCATGAATATCATTGTTTATACAATGTTAACCAAGGCAAAATTACCTAGCAGAGATACATTTAACTGAAAATTGAACTGGCACATAATTGAATAAAATCAATTTAATTCAAAATAGCCAACAAATAAGGAAGGCTTTGTCTGTAGAAATTATTGGGAAATAAAAGCACACAATGCGTATTCGTTTTTATAAATGTAATTGAATTGTTTCATACAATGAAGATAGTTTCTAAAAATTTTCAATGTATAAACTATTGAACTTACAAGACACTATTTTCACTGCATCGAATTGCTAAAAAGCTGAATGTCCTATATTGATTCTATTATCTTAAAAATAGTCAACTAGGAAATTATCAAGCTTTGTGCACTCCTAATGGAATATCGCTTAAAATCATAACTTATAACTCTAAATTAATAGGAACTCGACCTGAAAATGATTATCCAGATATTCTCAAAAACTAGACTAAAAAAATTTTATAATCAATAATGAAAATCTGTTATTTTAGCTTTTTTTTCAATTTTCACATTTGGAGCATACTGAGGGCATAAATGCTTTAAATGAATTAGCTATTTAGTTTTGATTTATAAAGAAACCAGTTCACATGGACATGGGACCATAAAATGTTTCAGCTTTTAATTCAGTGAATTTCACATCCAAATAGTATTTCGACATCAAATTGACTGAATTGAAATTTAAAACATTACATGTAAAGTCACCTCCAAATAAAAAACTTTCAAACACATTCATTACCAAATTATATTTGGACTATTTCGAAGAAATAATCCAGAAAATGAAAATTTTTGAATTGTAAAACATCACACCAATCTTTTGCGAACAATTATTGCAATGAAGTTATGTCAAGATTCAAAGTTCCCACAAAAACATAATTGTGGACCTCAAAAACCCTTCCATTCCAAATCAAAATTGCATATCACTTTAGTTTCAATATTGAAACTAAAATGTCAAGAACCATATTACAATATTGGCTAAAGCCTCAATTCATAAATGACCCACTTTATTTCAACAGAAACTGCAGTAATTGTTTCTATAACAAAGTGATTTGAAAAGCGAACCAAACTTATAACCAATACCGTAATAATTGTCCAACACAATTTCCATCCTTAATGGGAACAATTTTTGAAGCTACTGTGAAAATTAAGATATGCTGACATAACTTTTAAAAAGTTCAAAGTAAAACAAAGGAGGACAAGCACTCTAATAGCAGAACAACTACCTTTTAAAGAAATAAACTTCAGTCAAGTTACATTTAATGAATTACCTCACTCGACCAAAGGTAGCTTAATCACAATAACACAATTGATGTTATTGCTTAATATTAGCAATAAAACAATTGCTAATATTTAACGAAGCCAATAATAGATTCACTGTTCACTGAATAACTCACTTTTGGGCATATTAGTTATAAATATCGAACCCATTAATTTCCAAAAAATTAAACAAGAAATAAAAACCTTGTTCATTAAGGGGGGAGGGGACATATTAAAGAAAATGACATACGTACCTGAAGTAAAAATCAAACCTCATCAAATTTAATTTGGCTACTTAGAAATTCAGTACCTCGCCAAAAATAAATTTGACTACAAAGAATAAAACAAGACCTCATTCAACTATAAAAATGTTTAGCTGATGAATAAAAAATTGCTAAACAATTAATAGTTTGAACTACAACAAAATTCACAAAACCACAAAACACATCTACAATCTGGTTAAAAATTTGAATATTTTGCAACTATGAATGTTTGATCAAAACTAAATTAATGTACCTCGCTCTATGAAAGTACATAGAACTACAAAATTTGAGAACAAAATTAAATACCTCGCCCTGCATAAAAAATTATACGGAACTACTGGGTTTTATAACGTAATCAAACAACACATCACTATTTGTTTTTCCACAAATATTTAAAAACGGTAAAACCAAATCAAGAACAAGTTTATTGTTCACTTAAAAAGCCTGCACAACAAAACCATCAGTAAAGTATAACAATTTGTTGCCGGCTCAATTACAAAATGCAACCACAAAAATGTTCTGGATTTGCCAATGAGCATCGGCTAAATTTTGTAATAAACTAATAAAGTATAGTTTGTTAAAAAATATAACTGGTACCCCTTACGAAGGCTGCAATATTTAAAAATTATGCGCTACCTCATTATGCATAAATATACATAATTACACTATTATTAAAAACTATTAAAATCAATGTCGCTGGATATAACATAACCAGCAATTCAATGCAACATTGCTAAAATAGCACAAAATATCGGATGAGTAGTATACAGCATGCACAATGTAGTACAAAATACATTGTAGATTATGTTAGCTCAAAAGATAGATTACTGTCAGATAGAAGGCCAACATTATTATGTATACTATGTATTACATTCAAACAGTATGCTTTTACTATATTCATTAAACTAAACAACGAATTAGACAAAAGCATACTTTTTGTTTTTATAAATTACTGGTTACTAATACAGCCCACTACAAACACCAACCAACGTATGGCAAAACAAGGATCAAACTGAAAATAATTTAAAGAAATATAAAGCAGGACAACTATTAATTACACACCAAGACTTTCAATCTCTGATCACGTCGAACCAAAATGTAATCAATAACAAAAATTGGCAACAATGAAGAATGAAAAATAAAAAGTTTACATTTTGGTTCCAAAACCCACTCCCCCTTCCTACCTTTAAGAAGTCTTGAGAACATCCCCAATGAATTTCAAAATTTTGCATTCACATTAAAATGATACAAAAAGAGTTCAAATGTTTTTATCACGAGTATAGCAATTGATGCAAAAATATTGATTTAGAAAAATACACACAATGCCAACCAAGTGACACAATTATCAAATTCCCACGCACCATTTTTAAGAAATATAAAAAAGCACCAATCACTTCCGAGTTCACTTAAATGTAAGTGCATTTTGAAACAAATTCACAGACACCATGCAACACTGTTCTCACTTTCACTTCTAGCCAAATGGAGGAGCAGGTGAAAAGCATACTACTATAATACAAAAGCTAAAGGACTATAACAAAATGCTACAACTACTAAAATAAATCAGAGACTGGACATCAAAGGTGTTAGTTTTACCATACGTAATGAAGGTGTTAAAACCTACTTGCCAATTTGCAATAAGTGTGTAATGCGGCTATTTTATATCTAATTAACTCAATATTTTTCCAAAAGGCCAGCAGATAAAAGAGCATATTATTAAACATGCATTAGTGAAAAAAAACAGACTTATAATTGCAATTATGGCAATCACCATAGATATATAGTACAAATTACAAAAGGCTAGTTAATATAACAAAACTCAGTGTGGTGCATCAATTCACTTGGTAAATCTTAAGAGTCCCTTCCTGATTTTGATCAAATTTTGATGTATACAACTAAAACCTCAGAGTGGACAGACTTAAATGCACATAATCAACCAAGTTCACATAAAAATAGTGTGATGTGAACATTTCAAATGTTGAGACATCTCCATTTGTTATATTTGTGCAAACCTAAGTAGTCATGGGCATCAGATCTGTATACATCTTAGAAATGCATATTTTTACTAGTCAATTAATCATTTTAAGGGATGAAAATAGCCTACCTAGAGTTAGTGCTCTTCATCCAGATATTTTAAAGTTAACAGAAGATGTGATACGATTCAAAGTAAACAAATGCCAAATAGCTATTGTATAGAATTTGTTACATGTAAATTACATCACTACTTCCACAATAAGAGGTTGGAAAGTACAAACTTTGAAGGTGTGGATATTTGCAAACCTAAAAATGACTTATAAGCCGTTAAAAGAAACATCTCAGATTTTAGACATCTACAACACAAATTCATCAAAAATGAAAAGGACATATTGATGATTACATGCAAATGATGGCAGCTTTTGTAACTGATGCATTAGATATACATAAATGGAAGAACACCAGTTGCCAAATGAGGCAAGTGTACTAAATATTAGAGTTCATCAATTCAAAATAACACTTAATCAACATTTGGCGGTTCCATTTGAAAGTTGTATCAAACCATTTAATCTTATATAACAATTGTAACTATTACTTAAACCCTGACTATGTAAACCCAAAATTTACCAAAGTTGCTCAGTTTGGCAATTAAAGCTGTCACTAAAACTTCATTCATCTTCAATATAGATTTCTTTTTGTTAGAATAAATTAAAAAAAGATTGCACTGTTTAAAAGTGATGAGTACTACAACAAATGGCCAACTGCAGATGCAATAATTAAAATTTTAAAAGGCACGCTTTAACCAGACCAATTCACAAAAACTAGTGATTAAACAGAATATTCATGCATATGATGCTACCGCAACCTAAAACACAATGGGTAATAACATGATCCTAACCATGGATAGATAATAAGTGACTGTTTTTGCCCTACTTTGGTAATGAAACTTATTTTTTCAAACTTAAATGCGAAATTGTTACAATTTTAACTGTCTAGTATGGAAGCTCAATTTGAAAGTTGAATAAAAAGTGATGCCTCCGTAGTTATGTTTGTTCTTTAATCGATGATAGAAATAATATTTCAATAAATAATACAATTATTTTGCTCGTATAAGTTGGCACCTATATTTATTTTTCAAAATAATTATCAAATTTACCAGACACATTCTGCCAATGATGAGCAAATTTCACAAAGCTTCCCCATAGGGGTTCATGTATAGCGATGCTTTTGTAAAGATCGTCTGACGTATATGGTGAATATAGTTATGATGAACTTCAATCTGCTCAATTATTTGATTGGTTTCACATGAAGTATATGGCCAGACAGAAAACTCGTCCATTGTTGGTGTGAATTCTTCATACTTGCTTGTTTCAAATTTGGGGCATTAAATATTTCAAGTGGAGTGTTATTCCAGATCCTCAAATGGTACATTTTAGCACTCCAAACTATAATTGAGCAAATACAGAGAATCCATAGAAACAAAAGAAAAATTTCTGCAAGACCGCCTACTTCATTATGGCAACCAAGCAATGAACTTACCATAAAACTTTGTCCACCATACAGGTTTGGTGGTACATGCTACTGTTGCAATTTTCCAAAAATCTCAGAAACGCTAAAAATGGACTTTTGTTAGGACCTCGCAAAACATGTTCAACATTAGTAAAAGTGTCTCCAGTTGAAATGATTATTGAGAAATAAGTATGGGTAATTAAAGAGCAAATCTAGAAAAATGCCCTTTATGTACCATTTATTAAAATATTCTTATCCCAATCGAACATTATGAACAAATGGAAGCATTAATTTTTATCAGTTTCACAGATTGTATTTTTCAAAGCTAAAAATTTTCTATCAAAATTTGGTGTATGTGGATATTGAAATTCGAGTGTTTTACAGATCCCTATTACCTTTGAATGCAATTACTACAGCCATATATGCACATTATGGTTGGTAGTTTACTATTATTTGGGAATAAGAAGTTCTGGTCCCAACTTGGAACAGCAAATAAAAAAACATGAGTCAAATAAACCAAAGTCCAGATGCAAATAGTTAAACAACCACATTAAATAGTTGAATTAATTACAACAGCCCTAATTAATTTAAATTAAAAAATATTATCAAATCAGAGGTGAACAGCAAATGCAACTATTTAATGACAAAATTAACTGTATTTTATAGAACTGGACGTTAACAGTTTAAACTTTACTAAACTTAATCTGTCTAAACCAAAGTGGATACGGGGCAGCTTGATTACATTAAAATAATGTTGCCGATGGTTTTTGCCTAGTTTGTTTAAGCATTTTCAGGTCTGATCAAAGCATCAATGTTTTCATTTTATAATCAGATTTATGAAATTACAATGCCCATGTTTGTTGATATAGTTACACAGGATGGAGAGGAATAGTCAAAATGATTTTTCCAATAAATAATAGAACAATTATTTTGTAGTACTGGACAAGACATAATTAAGTTAATATTATGTTTATCGTTTATGCTACAAAATATAGTTTTAAACTATTTATTGGGGAAAACATCCTTGCCTACTGATCCAGTGTGTATCTACTTCAATAAAAATAAGATGTGCAATGTATTTAAGGAACTAAAACCCAATTATAGAACAAATATAAAATATCACTGCTTTAGTGAGCACCAACGACGATGCCTATGTAAATTGGGCAAAAATGTTTTGCATATTTTAATAATAAAGTCTGTACCGACTTGGGTTCAGACTAATGTAGTAATTAGTTATTTAATTAAATAATGCAGAAACTCAATGTCAAGATGGAAGCCCCATTATGAATGGTGTCAAATTAAATCAATAATGTAATTCATCTATAATGTGCAGAAGTTTAAAAATCATATGCCAGTTGTGCTTTTACGTTATTTTGAACGTTGTTTCAAATATGCAACACTACAAACTTAATAACCAAAACAAAATTCCACACTAAATAATATAGTTTTGGCTATATTTCTCTCACAATCCAAAGAATACCAATAATAACAATATCTGAAATTATTAATTTTCAGGTTATAACAAAACACAAGGAAGGCTGCATTCTTGCTCCTGGAAGTTTTTCGATTTTTATTTCATAGGACAGAATATAAAAATGTAAAATATTTTGTGAAACCAATTGTTCATTGCAATGACAAGTTGAAAAAAAAAACAAATTTAAATGTCCAAGACTTGAATGAAAACTGTGACGGGAGATACACTCTCAATGTGATATTCAGGACTCCAACATTTAAGTTTCTTTCAACAACTAAGGTCCATAGAGAATAGTTAACCATATCAACAGCATTAAATAGTTACATTCATTGTTCGGGTCATGATAGTTGAAATTTGAAAGAATTTACCGATCATAAACTCGACAACAAATCTAACTATTTTATAACATTCTAGTTTAGCTATGCTTTATACAAAAAATTAGTTTCTTAAAATAATTAAACTTTCTTGAAACATTGTGTCCAATAGTATGAAAAATTGAAAAACTAATAGGATTGAATAATCTGCAGTTCATTATTTTTGTTGTATGTATCACTGAAACTTGTAACTGCAAATATTATCATGGTATGATTATTGTTAGCTAAATTTAGCTAAAATTGTAATGCATTTAGTGTAGTAATGTGATGAGCGTATGTTGATGAAACTAAAACTTAATTTGGTACAATTTAAAATTTATTTGAAACAGTAAAACCCATAACTTTTGCATTAAAGAAGTAATTATATTCTGTATGTAGAGCTTTTCTGTATTTGGTACAACTCTAATGTTATCCTATTTGCTGCCAAAGTAAGGTCTGTAGTTTTTACACCCCTATAGAAGTAACTTCCAACTGAATATGCAAATAGCTGTTATTTGGTAGTTCAAATTTGTTTCGCATAATAAATTTCCAAGGTCGCATTTCAATATACTTGCAGATTAATGTATACTGAATGTGGGCCTTAGCAACAAGCCATGTAGAAAATTTCATCGATTTAAAAATTAAATTCCGAGCACCATACAAGTAAAATATATCCCAACGGCTTTTCAATTTTAGGCGGTATAAATTTTGTCAATGATAGAACATAACAATCCGTAATTGTATTAGTTATCATGGCTTTTGCAGCATATTTCAGCAATTTGATGTGAAACAAGTTGAAAGTTGTAACCATAATCATCAAGATTATCTTGGCCACATTTTTGTAAATTGACAATCCGTCACCGTGTTGCTAGTTTTCCACTGAAACCAACTTGTAGACAATATTTTTACTATGAAATTCTTTAATATGAAGAACTCTTGGCTTCCATAGTGAATAGAAAAACTGTGATAGTAAATTTAATTCTGCATGAAATGCAAGTTTCAAAATATAAATCATCACATTTTGTTATATCAAATGATTTGTCTAAACTGTGCAAATTTTTAGGCATTGTTTTATAAATGTGCAACTATAAATTATTACTAAAAAAATACAGTAATAAATTCAAGACAATTTTAGCTGCTTGTAGCTTACAAAATTACCAACACTAAGAAACTTGTATCTAGAATTACTAAATTTCATGCTTTATTATAATAATGAACAGCCAATTCTCATCTACCAACACTAAATTTTCTGCCATAATTGGACAAACATGTTCAATAAAGAAGAATTTTTAGGAGAATTTACATTATGAAATTAATATTTTATTAGTGTTTGAAGATCCCACAAACTAGCAGAAACACAAAAATTGCTGGAAAAACTAATAAAAAATTAGTTTGATACAAAGTTTTCCTAAAAATTTTGTGCCAAACATTTTCTGTCAAAGTATGACAAAAATTCGTAATAGGACACAAGAATCGGCCGTTTTAATGCATAGGAATTTAGCAAAAGGAGGATATTTTAATAGTGTTATAAATGTTAAGCTAAACACAGTTAAAATTTGTATATGTAGTATTTTTCTAATAGATTTTTAGTGGCGCATTTGTAAAATACTCAAAATGAACACCATAAAACTTCATTGATATAGCAAAATCAAAGCTTTATAATTTTGCAACTTTTGTTTAAAGGAGAACTAAATTTCCTCTGACAGTTTATTTACTTTAAAAGTCTTTTTACTATTCACCATAATTCATGTAATCAAATTACCCACAGAAGTTTAGAATTTTATTTGTTCAAATGAAAACTTGTCAAGGTAGTGGACAAACTGTCAATTTTTAAAACATGCATATAATTTCAATTTAAACTATATTTGAGATATGCATTTAATAGTTCATTTAGGACTACAGTTGATTTTCTACTCTTGTTTAACAGGTATATTTTTACTTTTAAAAAGTCCATCTTTTCTACATTGTTAATATGCAAGAATCTATATTAAATTTGAATGTTTTGAGAGCATCATTTCACAGCACAGAAGTTTGAAGAAATTAATAAAATGCAATTTCAGGTAATTTAAAATTTTGATGTAATTTAGATAATGTGTGTGCCATTTCAAAATGCAACACCTCCTGGAATATCTTGTGAAACATTGATGTAATGGCAAAACACTCAGACATAATTTATTTAGAGGAAATTATAGTTTTAGCTAGCTACACTATAACTTCCACCTCCACTAGTCATTTGTTACAAAATTTTAAATGGCAACATAGGTCAAGTTACACCTGGAAAGTCTTTCAAGACAGGGTATGACAGTACTTCCTTTTCTTTGTCCATGGTTGAAATGTTCCATAAAGTTTTTGGAAAAATGCAAAGACAGATGAATTTTAATTTTAAAGGGGCATCGTTATGTATCAAAATTTAATATAGAAAACAACAAATTATTAAAGTTCTAAAAATATAATATTATAACTACTTGATTGTAACAAGTCTATGTTATAATCTAGTAGTTCCAATAATCTATCTTACCCTTGCTCTTTATTAATTTGTTATCTTCTTTATTAAGATTGATACATTACGATATCCCTTTCAAAATAAGTTTACCAGTGTTCACATATTGCCAAAAATCATTGTTTACAGATTTAAAGTGCATGTTACATTTTAAATAAGACATTTTGATCATGGCTTAACTGATAAAGAAGAGTGTCATATATGCAGTGTTGAAAATCCTTTCAAATGAGTGTTACTTAAACTGCTCAAATTTTAAAACTTTCGACGAATGACTACGGCAGATGGAGAAGCTATGGCAAGTCAAAATATGCCCCCCTCAAAATAAAAATGACATGTCCAAGGATTTGCTCATTACATCAATGTCACAAGATATGACAAGAGTTTCCTTTTAAATGGGACACACGATATATCAAATACATATTAAGGATTTGTTCATAACAATTTCACGAGACTTGTGCAATTATCAAAGTAAATGAAGCATTAAGTTGTAAGCTCAAAACAAAGATTGACCTATTGTGCCATTCTTCAGCGACGCATATATCAAATTCCAGGTTCAATACATTCTATGGTTTCAGAACTCTTAATATAAACCATGTAGCTACAACAATGCACTTACACAAAGAATTACAATGGCAAAAATTAATAAGCCGAAATTGAAATTGCAAATTCTGCCCACTAGACCAACTTGCAATGCAATTAGCAAAAATTTTAACCATTGCAATTATTGATGTGTGGATAAAATGCATCATTATGGTAGTTTTAATAACAGGTGTGGGTAGGCCAAGGTTCAACAATTTTTGATTTAAAATTGTAAGAAGAATTGAATACAGAGAAATAAATGTATTTTACTTACCAAATGGTGAGTGATATAGCAGATGACAGAAACAATTTTTTAAAATAAGATTAGTTAAATTACCACTGCTAATTGCATTATATTCAGTGATTCCTTTGGGTGTGCACTAGCAGACTCTTCCATAGCATGTTTACGATGATAACTTCCTGTGTAATGTCATATTCTTTAGCTTGTGTAAGGCTTGCGATTTGTTTCTGGACACCACTGACTTTAAAAATACCAACAAAAGGGTTACCTTAATAGCCAAATGATGTAACTATTGTGTAGAATGAAGCAGCCTGGAACTGCATTTCTTAAAACCATGCAGCACAAATTTTGATGGATGTTTTAAGAAACACACTTCCCACAACATTTTGTCCAAGAATGACATCACTTGGTCACCAGGTGCATGTGATTTTGAAGGTTTTTTTTTTTACAAGTTTGGGGTGCGCAGAGACAAGATGCAAATATTACAAAAGCTAAAGAATATTGATCAGGAAATAAGTCACTAATGTAAACATGTTACAAGAAGAGTCATGGCTCATGCACATGAATGCATCATTGAATATATTGAAAATGACTGGTAAGTCAACAAAATGGGAGTTTCTAAGTGTAGTTCCATTAAATGTATACTTTTTAATAAATAAAATGTATTTTTTACTTCTTTATATTCAATACTTCATATAGTCTTATTTCAAAATCGCAAAACCTATCTACTAAACCAGTTATTAACAATTCAACAAAAATTACAATATATATTGCCCTTAAATTTATTATTTGCATTGAAGTATGGAGCAATAGGACAAAGACATGTTTTCGTTCACATTACCATCATTTATTCTAATCATTAAACAATGCTCATACAAAATGAAAATTTTAAAATGAAATTACGACAAGTTTTTTATTAATGAAACACTTGCCAACAAAAATACACCGATTGAAAAGTTAATCACTCGGCATGCAACTTCTGGCTCTAATAAAAAACACTCCTGTAAATAATCCTTCAGCCCTTCAATGCATATTAGAAAAACTATTACAAACACAGATATTTCACTTACACAATTGTGAGAAATGATTTTATTTTGTATCATTTTAGCTACTGTGGAAGAAACTGACAAATAAGGTCAAATTTTCAGTGTCTTCATTAGTAAAGAAGCATTTGGATTTTGAATTAATACTCAAGCAAAAGTATAAATTAAATGTCAAGACGCCATTTTTAGAAAATAAAGCCTCAATCACACTTATTGCAGAAAGTAAAGAGGTTGTAAAATATGGATCAAAAATCCTACCTTGTGAGTCCCGATGTGCACCTACAGCCTCTTGTGCGGCTAAAAATACTTCATCTTGATTTTGATTACTACTTCCCATATGCCAACCAGTAAAACCTGAAATATTGCAATTTAACCTAGCATCGTGTAATTTTTGCCATTTATTTACAATGTAGCATACAGGTTAATTAAATTAAAGTTTATTCATTCTGATATTTAATCGTTTAAGATAATGCTGCAAACTAGTACGTTTAATTCCATATATAAGCGAAGCTCGAGTTACAGTTATTCCATCGTTTAAAATGGAATCTAAAGCAACTTTAACTGTGTTTCGGCTGTATTTACGAAAAGGAAAACCAATTTGATCTAGCATGGGTTCAAGATCAATTCTTAATGGGGAGGTGAGTCGCGAGTAGCGCCGCTTACTGTCTGGTGGAATCGGATATCCTCCATATACAATATCTAAAATGGTTCCACCAAACAATAATTCCGGCTGAAGTTATACAGACAATGATCATAAAGTTCTTTCCTTGCAGTTCAAACATTTGCTATTAGTGACATTCAATGATGACTCATTAGAATAAAGCTAATTGGTAAAAGTTGGATGATTTGTTTATTAATCGGGTCAATATTTTGCTTCATTTTAAAGCACTTCGTGAGGACTCGATAAAATTCACTCAATGTCCAATAACAACTTACCTAAATACAATGTCACAACACTTTCTGCAGCAGCTTATTCAAAAGTATCTCCTTTATCCTGTTGAAATCAAGAGGACTAGAAGAAATTACCAAGGAACTCAAGAACTTGGCAACTAAGCGATCGCTAAAACTTCAGCCATAGCTTTACTTGACAAGCAACCTTTTTGTGATTACTCCTGATTCTCATGAAAGTAATTTTTACTGCCTTTCATAAAAATCTTTATTGGCATTGCAAAAAAAAATCAACAAGAGAATTTTATTTACAACATTCTACTGTGAATTGAGTTCATTGAATGATTTTTATATATTTCTGTTCTTATGAAGTCATCATTGACAATTTATTGGCATTCTCGAGACCTTATCAAGATTAAAATTTTTTTGACAAGCTCATCAACCAAACTGATGGAAAATTTCACCATTTGATTGGCAATAATATCTTTTTAATCTTGATAAAGCAGTCAAAACTTCAGCCATATTTTTAAAACTACATTAAGTGTTTTCCAAGCAATCATCACAAGTAGTTGCGAGTAACTAATAAGACGTTCCTGGAGCTTCTCAAAGTTACTCTAAATTACTCTGGTTAAGTTAGCTGAATAGTAGCAATTAGGAAGAAAGAAAACCATGCATAATACCAAGGCATCATGTTAACAAAACCAATATTTTTTGACTATGTTAATAAGAGCATTAAGTTTTTCTTTATTCCATAAAGTCCCATACAAACTCGGACAAAGACCAATGTGATTTTTCTTAGGATAAAATTTGATGTAGTTCATTTCACTTAATTACAAATTAACACTTGCCCAATACAAGCACTTTCTATGCAAAATGGACTTGTCTAATAGGCAATTAAATGATATTTTAGTGGAGCTATTTCTGATTGTGGCAGTTCCCAAATTTGAATTTAAAAAAATTAAATTTTGCCCTCTTTGAAAGGGGAATCTTCAAAAATACAGTATTAACCAACACGATACTGTGAAAGATTGTAATGTTCTGATGCTTTCAAAGAAGACAAGTAAATGAGGAATTTACTATTACAAAATTTGTTAAATAAGTTACATTCTACTTGGATATAAGAATAGCTTTATGATCATTGTTAAGAAAAGTTACGTGTATTTATAATACAATAATTACCTTGACTTGAACCTTCACCCATGTTGCCATGACTAGGCCCTGCACCATCATTACTCATTTCCAAATTACTAACATCGTCATCATCCAGTGTCAAATCC
>JAHWXV010074628.1:0-11014 GCA_024586415.1 Phrixothrix hirtus
TAGTTTCGTTACATTGGTGCCAGGTGTGAAATTTGTTTTAAAAGTTGAACTCACAGACTATTATTAATTAAAAGCTAGTGTTAATTGTTTTTATATGCCACCGACAAGAAGCGCCGAAAAAAAATATGGAGGCGTTGATGGAAATGTTGCAAAAGATGCAGGATAAAATGGATTCCAATCAAGAAGAAACGAAATCCGATCAAACTAAACTACAAGAGAAGATGGATTCCAATCAAGAAAAAATGGAATTCAATCAAACTAAAATACAAAAAAGAATGGTATCCATAAATTCAAACCAAAATAAATTGCACGAAGAAATTGCCAACAAATTAAAAGAGGAAATGTTATCAATTAATGCAAGCCAAAGTAAAATACAAGATGAAATGGGAACGATTAATGCAAATCAAAATAAACTACAGGATCAAATTGCATCAGGCCAAAATGAATTAAAAAAGGAAATGGAATCCAATCAAACTAAATTGCAAAATGAAATTAAGTCTGGTCAAAATGCATTAAAAGAAGAAATTACAAACAAATTAAAAGAAGAAATGTCTTCGATTAATACAAATCAAAATAAATTACAGGAAGAAATTAAACTAAGTCAAAATAAACTAGCAAAAGAAATATAAGACGTTACGAATAACATGCCAACAAAATATGAGGAAGTAACTAAGAAGTGTGACGAAATACACCAAAAGTTTATTCTACTTACCGTAAATAAAGAAATCAGCATGCTTAAGAAGGAAGTGGTTTCTACTCCTCATGAACAGCCGACAGAAGTAAATATGCGTCAAGTTGAACAATTGCCTGTTAATGAAAACGGCATGTCAAGTACCAGAAGACACGCTAAAGCACCCACGTATGATGGGAAGACCGTTTGGGCCAATTATCATAAACAATTCGTGGCAGCAGCAACATCGAATGGATGGACCATTGAAGAAAATGTGACTGCTTTAATAGTGGCTCTACGTGGGGATACTTTAGACATTCTACAAACAATACCGGACTAACTACAAAATAACTACGATTATCTTGTTTCACGATTAGAAATGCGATATGGAGATAAACATCTGCAACAAGTCTAATGTGCCTAGTTAAGAAATCGTGTGCAGAAGCATGGAGAGAACCCCCAGGAATTCGAAGCTGAAATTGCGCGGCTAAAAAGATTAGTATGCCCAACGGCTCCAGAAAGTTTTATTGAACAGATTGGGGTGCGAAAATTTGTCGATGGTCTTAGGGATTCTGAAACACAACAGGCACTTAGGTTAGCACGTCCACGTGACCTTGCTAGTGCATTGGCTCATTCCCTAGAATTTGAAGCGGTCAAACAAGTGTCGAAGGGCCATGTCCGAGTGCGAGCCATTGAGAAAGATAAAGCTAGTACCGAGACTTTAGAAGAAATAGTATTAAGATTACTTAAGGTGCAAAAGCCAAGAAGTCACCATCCAAGTGGCATCCTTAAAACATCAACCTGATAGTCTTTACATTAATGGAACAATTGCAGGGAAGAATTGCAAAATGCTGTTGGACACAGGAGCAACGAAAACAATTGTGAAACCAAACATTATTGGCAATGGAAAATTACAGTCTTCACCGCTGCGATTACGTACAGCTACTGGAAAGCACGCAACCGTTCATGGTGAAATTATTACAGACATTGAGATCAGTTGTAGGAAGTTAACGCATCGCATGCTAGTAGCTGATATTGAGGAACCTGTTTTATTGGGTATGGATATAATGTCTGAGTTTGGTTTTGTATTAGACTTAAAGAATCATGCCATACGAGTTGATGATGAAGAGATGCCCATTAATAATCGAAATGACCACACAATAAAAATAATCCTAGTCGAAGAAATGACATTACCGCCAAGCAGTGAAACAATAGTTATGAGCCAACCGGGCGGAGACTTCCGGGTAGGATGTATAGGAGTTTTAGAAACCAGCAACGCAAATATCGGCAGCGGTATTCTGGCTGGAAGAGTGTTGATCGAGTCCAAGGAAACAACACCTGTTCGCTTGATGAATGTCAACACCTTCCAGATGACTAAAGAACGGCACTGAATTAGGATAATGTACACCTATCTCATCTATAGTACGTTGCACAAAAGCCGGCGAGAAGGTTTTGCCCATACAGAATTTATCTAAACTACATGCCACACTTAAATCCTTGGATAACGGGTTATCGTTATCCCCTGAGCAAAAGGATAAAGCAAGTCAGTTAATCCAACGGTATGCCGATATATTTGCCACAGATGACTGCTTGAAAGGAAGAACAAATGTTGTGACGCACAAAATAAATACTGGTGATGCTCAACCTATACGTCAACGACCAAGGAGGCTGCCTTTATCCAAGCGGGAGGAAGCCGAACAGATCATCAAGGTCATGGCCCTAGAAGGGATAATAGAGCCATCTAGTAGTCCTTGGGCATCGCCAGTTCTACTGGTTAAGAAGAAAGATGGTAGCACCATATTCTGTGTGGACGTTTAAATAATGTGATCAAAAAGGATAGTTATCCTCTACCCAGAATTGACAACACTTTAGACACGCTTTCCAGTTCCAAATGGTTTTCGACTCCAGATAAGAAAAATGGTTATTGGCAAGTTGATATGGAAGCTGAACATCGAGAAAAGATAGCATTCTCTATTGGTCTCTGGCAGTTCACTGTGATGCCTTTTGGCCTGTGCAATACACCTGCTAATGGAATTGATACTCAGAGGGTTGTCTTGGCAAACATATCTAGTATACTTGGACCATGTCATAGTTATAGGAATAATCTTTGTCGAACAACTGAACAACCTCGAAGAGGTGTTTCAAGGACTACTAAGTGCACATCTACAACTTAGTCCGAAAAAGTGCAATCTGTTTCAAAACAAAGTGAAATACTTGGGTCAGGTAGTCTCGGAAAAAGGTATCGCAGCAGATCCAGAGAAAATTAAGTCCGTGCGGGAGTGGCCACAACCGAAAAATAGATATGAATTAAGAAGCTTCTTGGGATTACGCACTTACTTTCGTCGACTTGTACGTGGATTTGCAGACATCGCAAAATCACTTACCAAACTTACTGAAGAAGACCAGCAATATTTATGGATCAATAGCTGCCAGGAGTCATTTGAAACACTTAAACAAACATTGATAACAGGACCTATACTCAGTTACCCTAGAATAAAGGGAAGATTTGTCTTAGATACCAATGCTAGCCATGTTAGCATCGGCGTAATGCTATCGCAAATCCAAGATGGTGAAGAACGAGTCATTTGGTATTTTAGCAAAGTGTTGTCCAAACCTGAGAGGAACTATTGTTTTACACGCATAGAATTTCTGGAGATGATAAAGGCTGTTGAACACTTTTACAAATACCTTTATGGACGAAATTTCTTATTGAGAACTGATCACGCAGCATTGAAATTGCTCCTGCAGTTCAAGAATCTAGAAGGCGAAATAGCTAGATGGATTAATATGGTGTTGAAGTTGAACATCGTGCCGGAAAAAATCATAGAAATGCTGACGCTTTATTAAGACGGCCTTGCACAGAAGATTGCAAGCATTATACTAGATTGGAGTCAAAGGTTAAAGATCCTCTTGTCAACCGTACTACTGTAACTAACGACAACTGGAACCCAAATAATGTCAAAGAAGATCATGAAAACGACCTAGACCTGAAGGTGCTATTAAAATGGCACAAGGAAGGTCATAGACCAGGTTGGGGGGAAGTTGCCTCAATTAATCCCATTTTTAAAGCATACTGGTCCCAATGGGACTCCTTGCAACTTCAGGACGGCCTTTTTAAAAGAGCCCTGGAAAGTGATGGAAGTAAAACACGAATGCAGTTGGTGATTCCGGAAAATAGAATATCGGAAATTCTACGACAGTTGCATGTTGAT
This sequence comes from Phrixothrix hirtus, assembly GCA_024586415.1. NCBI lineage: Eukaryota > Metazoa > Arthropoda > Insecta > Coleoptera > Phengodidae > Phrixothrix > Phrixothrix hirtus. The sequence goes on from JAHWXV010074628.1 coordinate 3,883, forward strand.
CCATCAGGGCATATTGGAGTAAATAAAACTCTGGAAGAGGTCAGTGAAAGATTTTATTGGATGAACTGCAAGGATAATGTTAGGGAATGGTGTCAAAAATGTGTAATATGTGCATCTGCGAATGGTCCATTGGGGAGGCAAAAAGTACCAATGCGGCAATGTAATGTGGGTAGTCCATTCGAAAGGGTCGCCATCGATATAGCTGGTCCATTACCAGAAACCGAAGCAAGTAACAAATACATTCTGGTTGCAATGGACTATTTTAGTAAATGGACCGAAGCATACGCTTTACCTAATCAAGAGGCAGTTACAGTGGGCGAGACTTTGGTAAAAGAATTGTTTAGCCGTTTTGGGATTCCCTTGGAATTACACTCAGGCCAAGGAAGAAATTTTGAGTCCGCCTTGTATCAAAGTTTCTGCCAACTGTTGAAAATACGCAAAACCAGAACAAATGCTCTTCAGCCACAGTCAGATGAAATGGCAACACTCATGAATCGTACAATGGGAAAATATTTTTCAAAAGTTGTCTCGGACCATCAAAGAGATTGAGACCAGTACTTGCATCTGTTCCTGATGGCATATCGATCAGTCGTACATGAAACGACAGGAGAGACCCCAGCTAGAGTGTTGTTTGGACGTGAAATAAGACTACCGTGTGATTTGGAGTTTAGTAATAAGCCTGGAGAGGCGGAGGTCGCTGGAAATGCGTATGCTGAAAGCCTACGAAAGAAACTAAATTCTATTCATGAGAGAGTTCGTAATAACATCCAGATTGCCAGCGAACCAATGAAAGTCCAATATGATGTAAGTTCCAAAACAGGACGATTGCAGCTCAATGATCTAGTCTGGTTGTACCAACCTCAGCGACGACGAGGTCTATCTCCCAAATTGCAAAGATCTTGGGAAGGTCCGTATAAAGTGGTAAAACGGATCAACGATGGAATCTACCGAATTATAAAATTGCCTAGAGGAAAGCTCAAAGTGGTTTACATGAATCAATTAGCCCTATACGCTGGGAGGAACGCAGAACCAGGACAGCAAGAATGTGTGCAGAGGGCGAACCATTTTGGAGTGGAAGAACTAGGAGTCAAAAATAGCGAACAATCATTCACCGACTTCATGCCAACGTATTCGGGACACCGCAAAGCTAGATTTGGGATTGCCACTGAGGCGTACGAAAATATATTTGATGTACCAGAGAAGTACCCCTTGGCTCATTGTATCGCTAAAGACGTCAGAATGTCCCGCAGCATCGCAGTTGAGTTTAAGAAGGGGTATGATAATATAGAAGAAATACTGCAACAAGAGCCAAAAATTGGCAAGGCGTGTCACCTACTACGCCGTCACCGCCAAGGTATGCGAAGTATTTACTATCTTGTGACGAAAGCATTGTCTCATCAAATGTCACGTTATGAAGACTTGTGGAAGGCGTTATGGGATTTAAAGAAACATATTTGTGCCGACCCCAGTAGAAAATTGGCGGCACTAAAGCTCGGCTGTAGCCTAGACCAGCTTAATTGGCGTGTGATACATAAAATGTTGGAGGTAGTGTTTAGTAGCACTGGTGTCAAGATCTTGGTGTGCAGTTGCAATCCAAATTGAATTCCCCCAGTGACAAAATGCGTGGACTTCCATTTCTTCAACAAATGAGGCTGCAAGTATGGTTCGCAGTGCAGATTACGACATTAGCTAAGGAAAATAGAATCATCGCAAGTGCAAAGTCCAAGATCACTGTTACGGGACGTAACAGTCTTAAGGAGGGGACAGTGTAATAAAAATTAGAAACAGTAAAAGGAAAATTCTAGAATCGTCTAGAATGTTTTCTTTACAATAAAATAGGTGATGTAATGGCAATGACTCGTTGCGGAAACCGATACCTGGCAATTGGTTAGGTCAGCAATGAGTTATAGCATTAAAAATTATTACATCATTATTATGAGCAATATTCTCGAATATTCTGTTTCTATTGTTTCTAGAATTTATCTTTCCTATATAAACAGCAAATTAAATTCTCTTAGAGCAGTTTTTATTAGAATCTTGCACTGTTCATTACTGATATAATTATAATTATACATAAATAGATTTAAATGTTTGCTGTTAGTAGATTGTAAAATAAATAATTAAATATTTAAATTAATTAGTGTACCTAGTTACAGATAATTTTAGTGAAAATAAATAAACATTGTAAAACAATTAACCAGTTTCGTTACACCATTATCAAATAAAATATTTTCATTTATGAAATTAGGATCGGGAATTTGTCCATTTTGAATTCATAACTGTAAGTTAGGTTCCATTGAATTTTCTTGTGATGGTTCAGGATCATTTTGTAAAGCACAAATATTGTGTAATATGGCAGTTGCTACAATTACTTCTAGAATTGTAGATAACTTCAAACGATAGCCATATGCAAGAATTGGAAACCTCCTTTTCCAAATACCAAATAAATTTTCCACTTTTACTCTAGTTTGTGCATGAGTACGATTATATTGTACCTCTGCTAGAGTTTGTGGATTTAAAAAAGGAGTTAGTAAACATGGTTTTTGCATATAACGACTATCACCCGAAAAATAATTATTGTTATATATTTTTAGGTTTAATCTAATTTATTTACTATTTTACAATAGTAACATAACAACAATTCACACCTAATAGCACAGAATTGTTGAAATCACCATTTTCCAACTTATATTTGATTCGGCTATTATTAAACATGGTTGCATCATGGGTCGACCCCGGCCAGCGACATATTGAAATCTTGAATTACAAACTTCACTAATGATACAGCCTGTATATTTATTGAAAAATAACCTTTTATGTTCCTATATATTTCAGCAATGTGACCTCCTAAATTTACAAAACAAAAGATTTTAGAGTTGTAGGTAACCTATTATAATCACATATTTACTTTTAATTTTATTATACCTATACCTTGAGAATGCACTTTAATATGAGATCCATCAATCGCACCTATTACTTTTGGAAAACAAGCTATTTCAAAAAGCTCATTTTGTCGTTGGGCTATTTCTGCTTCATTGCGAGGCATACAAACTTAGTTTTTATTTAACTGGGCAATAGCTCGAGTGACTTTTATAAAATTATTGAAACCGTTGATTTATCAAAATTAATGAAATCAGCAACACTAAGCAAGTGTCCTACAGTTGCATATGCTCTTAAACTAAGGTAGTAGTTATAGATAGCCCGGGTCTGGACCGTAATTGACCTTATCAAAATTTATTTCCATGGTAATGATATTAAAATTAGGTTCCGAGATGCGCCATCTGTCGCAAGATTGCGGATGTGGGTGCGTAGGTGCTGGGCGGCGGAAATGGCGGGAAAATTGCTGGATTGGTGTTACCATCTGTGTGAATGTGTGTGTAAGTGTAGGTAGTTTGCGGTGGATGGTGCTGCCATCTATCGTGAGGGGTGGTAGAGTGGATGGTTTTAGGTGTCTTCGCCTGTCGTGTAGAGGCGAAAGTTTGAAGTTATGGAGCGCCACCTGTGAGCTGCAGGTGTGCGGGCGTACGTGACTCCATCTCATGCTTGCGGCGGGTTTGCAGTTTTGCCGTTTTCGGTTCGTATATTGGATATGTATGTAGTTTTCTTGCGGTATATGAGCGCTGTTGTTTTTTAATTGACTGTAGCGCCTTTAGTTTGACTTTTTATCGCAGTTGTTGTAATGGCGGCGGACGAATTTGGGTAAGTGTGATTGTAATAGTATTTTGAAATAAAATAAATGGTTTATGTATGTGTTGCTTTAGAAATATGAAGAAGATGTATTGCTACGAGAAAGAATGTTTTGAAGAACCTCGCTGCCGGGTTGACAGAATGGTGTGTGGAAAATGGAAATCATGTTCTTATCGTAGATGTAATTGCATTACATGGCAAGTTATTATGAATCTTAGGCTAGAGTCAAAGCGGACTTCATTTTATAGGAAATTAAATTGGACTATGCTGGCTGTAGACAGAACGAGTGGAGTTAGAATGCTCAAAGATAAATTTCGAGTATTAAAGAAAGATGCTGAAAATCAAGCAGCTAACGAGGAAATTTGTGTAATTGATTTTAATCATACATCTATATAATGTCTTGGGTTGGCGTTTAAATATAATAATGGCGAGCTTTTATGCGAGTCTTATCTTCAGGGAATGATTTCGGCTAGAGATTTGTTTAGATCCCTTATTGAGACTAATTTGAAGAAATTTTTAGTTGTGTTGGATCCATTTTTCGACATAACAGTAGTGACAGCGAAAAAATTATTTATAATAGTATAAATGTAGATTCTTTTTAGCAAAAGACTTGTTGAAATAAAAATGCATAATAAATGTGAAGTATATTTAAACGGCAGCAATGAATTCAAATTATATTTGATGTTTAAACGGAGGAGCGAGCAAGGCAAGACATATACAACACTTTTAGAATCACGATGGGTGTGAATTAAATCTTAATTATATGCTGTACAAGTAATTTCCTGTAGAAGTTATAGTTGAATAAACTTTCAGATAAAGGTGTTAATTTAGAAACAACAGCGGGCCAACCGCGGCGACCGCATACAAAGATAAATCGAGAAAAGTTTAATTTAGCATTGTCATGCGCATTCTATTTTAAATTTCAAGCGCGTGAATTTGCTAATAACACCCGGATATATGTAAAGGATACGTTAAAAAATGTTTTATGATCTATTTTAAATTTTAAAATACACGCGGCGGCGATGTTGATTTGTATATAACAGGGAACCGTTTACAAAGATAATATGTCAAATGTTTAGTAGTGTGAATAATATGACCTATGTATTTTAAATTTCTACACGCATTGATTTGTAAATAAAAGCAGGAGACCGCGCTTAAATACAAAGATAATTTGCCAAATGTTTGGTTTAAGAGTACGTAGTGCATTTAGATTTCAAAATAAACGCGAACAGGTAATTCCGCAAGTTGCAAACGAAGTGTGAAAATAATTTAGATTGTTTACGTCGTATGGATTCAAATTTAGTTTTATGAGTTTACAAAAATACTTGCGCGTAATAAATGGCTTTAGATTATATAAATATCAGTTCAAGTTAAAAAATGTTTAGTACTTTAATTATTATCGGAAATACGAATCAAAGTTCAGCTATAGTAGATGTACAAGGCTTTAGGGGAATTAATAATGAGTTGATTCCCAAAGAAATTGTAATTTTATCTACAAGCGGTTTTAGCCTACAGATGTTTCTGATTAAACCGCCTTATTCTAACAATTCGCTTCCTGATAATGTAAAACAATGTGCAAAATACGTGAAAAATTTCCATCGCGGTTTATTATGGGACAGTGGCCACTTATGTGTTCATCATTATAAGAACGAATTGCGTAATTCATTGGGAAATTTTAACGTATTATATGTTAAAGGATTTGAAAAAGGAAAGTTTTTAGAAGAGATTCTTAATGACAAACAAATCATAAATATCGATCATATAAGTTACCTTAGTTTAAAACAATTAAGGAGTGAAAATGTTGCAGTTAGATGTATAAATCATCATAAATCTACGAGTTTAGTTTGTGCTTTAGAGAATTCATTAATTTTGAACAAATGGCTGAAAGAAAATTCTGCAGCATTAGGGGGTAGCTTTGTAATGGGCGAGTTAGAAAAGCGGAGTGTGCTGGTGGAAACACTTATAAGTGCTCCTAGGTATAGAGGTCTCTTAAAAAATTTTGTTAAAATGCTCATTTTTGATGTCATGGGCCCTTAAACAAATTTTTACTTGGGATATGTCTAGAGCGTTCTATACGGACGCTTCGTGCACACGGACACTAATGAATGTAAATTGACAATGTATGGGTGTCTTAGTGATCAGTTTCACTTTAAAATTTTAAATGTAACCAATGTAACATTACGTCGTTACATGTATATTTGTATATGTATTAGTAATTTAATTGCTTTCAGTTTATTTAATTCAACATTTAAATTTCATCATATATTCATTTATATTTGGTTGTGGCATTTTTCAGAAACGTGGCAACGTTCATTTTCAAAAATAAAAGTGACAACGTTGTAAATTTACCAACGTATTTAGCTAGTACACATGTCAATTTTTTGTAGAGATTTGCAAATGATTTCAAGTCTGTCTTTTCCAGGCTTTTGCTATAACATGTTGTATTAATAGTTTGTTGGAATAATGTCTAATAATTAAATTTGAAATTAAATATGGAGTTTAAATGAAATTGCTTAGTATAATATATAATCGTTCTCATAAAAATGAAAATAATTATATAAATTAAGAGGATTTTTAAAGATTAGTTAAAAATGCAATATGATTACAAACGTTTGAAATTTGACCATTTTGGTAATTATAACTTGGTTAATATTTCTTTGTTCTTTTAGCTGTTTTAAATCGGGAAGAATTGCCTTATTTCATGGAAGCAAGTATCTGCATTTTAAGATTGATACAGGTTTAAATCGATGTCGGTTCTTTAGCATATAGAAAGTTTAAGCCAGCTATTAACTTGTTACATCGTGTCAGGTCAAGTACCTACAATTATAAAGGGTAACTTGTTTTACTTCTTAAGCATGGCGTAGTTTAAATTCATTTGTAACCACAAAAATAAGTAAGAGCGTTCGACCTTCTTCTTTGAAATAATAAGGTTAGAATTCATAATAAAAATAAATTTCAATTTTTAAACAGAATACTAATTTATATTACCAAATTTAAATTACATTCTTTGCTTGTGACTAGATTAATCAAATACATTTATTTTATTGTTTTGATATAATTAATTTGTAACTTAAAAAAAATAAGTCAGAACATTATTGATAACTTGTATATTTTACTAAACCTAATTTCAGTTTCGTATAGAACATATTACTTTCCTATGTGTATTTTACAGCAGTCTGCGGTGGCCCTTCTATGTTCGAACAATGAAGTGTGAACCAAATTCGTCCTGAAGTCTAAAAGCAGAGTTGGTAAAATTACAGGGAAATCAATAAGCGAAACTGACTAAGTATTTATTTACATTTTTAATCTCCTTTCATATAAAATGTTGTTATTAATTTGTTAATGCAAATAATTTTGTTATTAATTAAATTTTGATTACAACCTGTTTGTTTTCTTTCCAATGTGCATATTTATTATCCCCTTAAACAAATAGGATACAACGGTC
>JAHWXV010074632.1:0-12031 GCA_024586415.1 Phrixothrix hirtus
ATATATATATATATATATATATATATATATATATATATATATATATATATATATATATATATATATATATTATCTGTGAGATTTCTTGACCTACTTCGCATACCGAAATGGCGTGGTGTATTACGTAGATATACGGTTGGATATACTGCGTTATGATATGCATGCGACCTTGAGAACCATTTGCGTAAGACCCTCGTTAAAGGTCTAAATTTAGATAAGCATTTTTATATCTTTACCTAAATGTAAAAAAATATTTAATTTTTCTAATTCTACAATTCTAAAAGAAGATAAATCATCAATAATACTTTCGGAAAACTCTCGGTAGATATTGAATCCCAACGTGAAGCGTAAATTTATTGTTAATAATGGCGACAGTCGAAGGACGTTAGTAAATAAAACAAAACGAAAAACATCAGTTGTACTACTTAATTTTATTCACAAAAGACATTTTTTTCCAAACCAAAATTGGTATTACGAGTAAAAGGTATTGATTAAAGGTCAAAAGTACTTTATTCCTTCTAGTGGACCACCAGTTCCTATCATTTACGAGGGTCAAGTTGAATGTATTGAGAATAAGAAATATGGATAATTTTTTTGAGAATTTATTTTTAAATATGTTCAAAGTAGTTCCCTTAAGTCATAATATGCTTTACCATTCTTTCCTTCCACTGCTTAAAAGCCCACAACCCGTCTTGTTTTGGAATGCCTGCAACATAGTCTCGAACTGCAACATCAATCTCCTCCTCGGATAAGAAGTTTCTGCGCCATAGAGTTTTCTTAAGTCCAAACAACAGCCAGAGATCGCACATTGTCAGGTTTGGTAAGTATGGTGGACGTTCTATTACCTTCAATTTTATATCTGCCAACAACTATATTGTCGTAGAAGCTGTATGTGACGACATACTGTCTAAGTACCTCAGGCAAACATTTTTCTATGTACTACTTCGTTGTAACTGTCTTCTGTCCATCCAACTTAATCGCGCTGACAAGGCCCGTACTCCTGAAGAAAACTGTGTACATAACCTTTTCCATTGCTCTTTGTTTTCTGTCATTGCCGGGGTTGCTTTGTCTTCATGAATCCATTCATGATTTTCTTAGCTAGTTGTTACATCGCAAAAGGGGATATAAGCTTCATCACCTGTCACAATTTTGGAAAAAATTTGGTGCCCGTCATTATTTAAAAGATGTAGCGTTTGTTGGAAAATTCAGACACGCTATGCTTTTTGGAAGTCTGTAAGTTTGTGGAGCACGAAATGGCTAACAACTTTTTTTAAATGCAGATGATCATGTATGATTGTTTTAACTACTGAAGATCCAATCCTAAGTTGATTCTCTATTACCGCATAGGTAACTTTATTGTCATCTGCAATTACTAACAGCAGCAATTTTTTCTTTAATAACGGCTGCAGAAGGATATCCTGCGCCTTTTGATGATGAACAGAAGTCCTTTCACGTTAGAATTCCTTATATTAGCGATAAATTGTAGCCAAGGAATGTGCTTTTTTACTAAACGCTGAATCTAAACTTTTCCTGCACTCATAAGCGCTTAATTTTTATTTGAAGGTGTAGTAAATCATAAATCGAAAATGTTCTCTTGATAATTCCATTTTTTCACGTGTGTTGTAACTTTAAATACTTGGTAAACAGCCTTCTAACCACTTGAACCTCTATACGTCATATATCAGCTGACAAGTAAAAACATACAGATATTAAAAGTTAATATTTTGTTTTCCACGGTTTCTTTGATTTTCTGATTCTCAATAAATTCAGCTTGGCCTTCGTATAATAGTTATAAATATAATAGTCTTATTCAACGTAAAATCTAAATCAATTATTAAAATTTGTGAATCTATCGACTCCGACGCCGGAAGGTAACCTGAGTTATCATACACATAGTCAATATCAAGTAAATGCCTTTTCACCTTTCTAAGTTACCCAAGGTTTTCATTATTTGAAGATGGATCAGTGCATTTCTTTATACGAGATCGCAAATTTTAATAATTAATTTACAATTAGTAAAGACAAATCAAGTTTTCATAAATAGATTGCGTTATTAAATTAGAAAATTTTAATTTAACACTAAGACAATAGTCATATCTAGAACCTTTTAGAACTAAAAACAAACATTACTATGCTTTCCCTAGATATCAGGGTTACTAGAAGAATAACTGATTTAAAAAGCAACACTCGAATGTATGTAAAATCGCAACAAATTAAATAGCTGTCTTTAATAAATGAATTTAAAATATTTATTTGCATATACAAGTTTAATTTCCTTGTAAACTTCCTAAATACCCCGAAAGCGCCTTTACTATAAATTTTAAACATTTACTAAAGATCAATGAATTCTGTATACAAGAATCTTACTTTATTGGTCTAATTTAATTGATCATTTATACTATGAATAATGGAGGGATTAATTTTGAAATACTCACAGATGAGTTACATCACTTTTACGTGGAGATTTAAGGTTATTAAAAATGTCTCATTTAATGGGAAAATCCCACAAGTATTCGTATTTGTACATTTAACATTTGACGTCGGCGAAATAAATTAAATAATACGACTGAGCTTATAATAAGCGAAAGAAGAAGGAGTTCCTATCTCTTCGTACCTCAAGGCAGCAACTGAGAATCGTAACCCCGCAGACAGACTTGTAGCGGAGGATATGGAAGAATTCAACGTCCTATAGCTTTATTTTCAATTAGGGAGCGGAAAGTACATCGTGGTCTCTAAATTCTAAACGGATAGCTTAAACATTTTTATAATCAAAATTAATTCATCATGAAAGAAAGAAATACTTAATTAATTAATCTGAATGCAGTTGGAAAAAGTTTACACTTACCCATATTGTGAACAATGGGCTGAAAAAAAATTGAAAATATTTTGACTTATCCAAGCATCGAACGGCCTATAAAACACGAAGACGTTACGACAACTGGACTGCGTACAGGTGTTTTCTAACATAGAATAAAACGAAGGTAGTTTGACACATAAATGCTTAGAAACTGAATTAGGTAGAATCAATACAGCAAAGCAGGGTTTGATCCTTGACAGCCAAATATCTACATTCATAAAATAAATAAAAATGTAAACGGAATGTTATGGGGTCAGTTGGTAAATATCCCTACCACATAAAAGCATTAATGTTTTAAGTCTGAATTGCTTTTGTGGAACCGCAATAATACCTGAAACCAAATTATATACAGGGTGGTATGCAAAAATTGAAATAATGTCAAATTAAGCATATCAAGGTTTAGTAGTTCGTGTCTTCAATGTAATAACACTAACAGGACTAAAGTAAATTTTAGAAAATAATCACACATTTTACGGGACACGTACTAATTAAGTCAGCTACATTTTATATTCATGCAGGGTGTATTTGAAATGGTGTCAAGTATCTACAGAACGTTATTTCACATACAAAACCAAAAAAACAGTTTTTATACCGAGTTGCTGACCGATGACGCCTCAGTAGATCATTTTCCCCATTACTGCCCTTGTAACATAAATACCCATTATCTATTTGCTTGTCAGAATGAGCTCATTACGAAACCCTATTGAGTTTCATGCTGATCTCCTCTATAACACGGAATATATAATTTTAAAAAGTTAGTAACATTAACAATTAACCTTATTAAACGTTAAAATTATATAGAAAATTGACAAAACCTTTAAATTCAAATGTCAAAACGTCAATGTTACTAAATATCGCAAAATTACCCAAATAAATTATAAGTTAACGAAATGCGTTTTTTTCTAAATTTTAAGCTATACACATGCAAATACATAGTATAATCAAAAACTGATTTTATAAGACATTCTCACACTCTTTCCCAATTCGTGTGGTAAAAACATGTTTTATGAAACTTGCTTTATAATATACGATTATCTATTTCCCTGTGAAACTAGTTCATTACGAAAACCATTAGTTTTTCAATGGCCTTTGTTTTAGCACGTATTGTATTATTTTGTAAGGTTGGTAACATACACAATTAACATTATTTAATCTCAAAGTTAAATAGAACATTGGCAAAACTTTCAAATTCTAATCTCAAAACTTCAATGTTACCAACTATGACAAAATTCACTAAATCAGTTATATGCTAACAAATTTTAAACCATACACATGCGATTAAATAAAATTGTATAAAAACAATCTTTTCATAAGAGTTTTATTCCACTGGTTCTTTAGAAAACTCGCTTCTATGAGGCTCGTTTTTTACACTTGAATTGGTGTGATAAAAAGATACCTTTGTAAGCCCATACGTGAGTGAGTTTTAAAACACTATTATTTTGGGTTAATTAAGTTATCTATGAACATAATTAGTATGCAGCGGTTTCAGCGGAGTTTTATTTCTTAACGGAGAGCATTTAGGGGTCGTGAATCATGAGATATCACTATAAAAAAATGGGCGCCAACCAAGAGAACCAACTGACTGGATTTTAATTATTAGAGTAAGTAATAAATATAGATATGATAAATTCGAAATAAAATAAAAACTTATTTAGAATATTAAATTTGGAATATTGGGTTTCTACAATAGAAAAGTACTAGTAAAATAAATTTTAGGATATTTATAGGTTTTTTAGCAAAATTTACAATTTTAGGGCATTAAGAAAAGTTTACAAAAATAATTTTGGATTGAAAGTTTCACTTACAACATTATAATTAAACTGGCAGTTATTTAGTTGATATAAGAATTTAATAATTCGTTTTCTATTATATAGTATCAAATTAAGACTAGTCCGATAGTAACATTTCATATAAATAATTTATATAATTAAAATGCAGAGTTATTTTTTATAGTCAATAGTTTCAAAAATTTACTAATAATGGAGAACCACTCAAACAGACTTCAACAATTTTATATGAACCAGCAAGCAAAGGTAAATAAAGCAAGCTCATCTTACGCGGCAACGCCTTCTGGTCTAAGATCGAAAGAATTCAGCTTCGCTTATGAAGATGGTTACTGGGAAACTACTTTCCGTAAAAATGACGCTCCGCAACAGAGTCTATGGATCCCACTCTCAAAAGAATCAACACAAGTATTCCTTGGCGTAATCTTTAATTAATTATTTATAGCTTCTTGGATTAGAATGCCTCCAGGAGACACCAATAAAGTGGAATAAAAGACAACTATTTAAGATTAAACTTTAATTTTAGCACTTGTACCGTCAAAGTCAACAACCAACAACCTATTACCGTAATCGAGGAATGTTATCGGTAGACTCGCATTTCTGAACGATAAAGCTCATTCCACCATAATAAATTTTAAAACTTTGACTTAACAAGAAACTTTGCAGAGGTTTTAAACAATTTTTCCAATTTTAATACATTTTCTGTAAGTTTCGAATACAAAAAGATAAGGTAGTTGGAACAGACCATGTTACTGTTACAACTAATGAAACTTATCTTTTAATATACTGTAAAGAAACTAGTTAATTATTTAAAAGTCAATTTATATTCATTAAATTGCAGCCATTTATTTACACTAATTTATAAAAACATTCATTTTACAGTACATAATAATAAACGTTTATATTTCAATTTATGTATAAAAGGTACTAACAAGACAAGATTCTTAACAAAAATTAAAACTTGGGAATTTAATCGGTTATTTAGAAAGGAGAAGGTCTAGAACATTAAAGAATAGTAAAACATACACTGAGTCATAATTCTATTGTGATTGTATGCGATCGTTTAGATTCCAATTCCTAGTGAATTGTGAAAAAAAATTCATGCTCGATAATAATTATCTGGTAAATTGACAGTTTGAATTTGTAATTTTTTGTTATTCATTGATTTTTTAATTTGTTGTTGCAATTACTGTGAAATAAAATATTAAATGGATAAAATTTATTGTAAATATTATAAATAAATTTGTTATTTTAATTTGTTAACATTATTAGTATGGAAAATTTGAAGGTGTGTTTAAGCTACGCTCTGCGGAAAAATTTCATAGCTCACGGGGAACTGAAATTTAAATGATCACATGTTACATTGCAACGCCAACACTCATTTTATTAAACTTGAATTTTTTTAGATAGATATCTGTATCAGTAATGAGTCATACGTGATTACATAATTTATTTGAGTTCTAAGAAACCTTCTGCGGTATTTCTAAATGCTCTAGGATGTTTCATAAAATTATTGTTGTCTCTAATTTTTGTTACACTGTCCTCTCCGTAAGAGTGTTACGTCTTGCAAAAGCGACCTCGGGTTTTGTTCTTGTGATAGTCCGATATTTGGGTGAAAATCTTGGAATCCGCAATGCGAACCATACTTGCACTCCATTTCTTGAAAAAGTGGCAGTACCCAGATTTTATCGTTGATGGAGTCCCTCTTGGATTCCAACTACACAGCAGGATTTTAATACCAGTGTCTCAAAAGGCTACTTATAACATGTTACGTACCATGCGCCAGTTAAGCTTGTCTTGACCGCAACCGATCTTTGATACGACTAATTTTCTACCGACACAAGCACAAATTTTTTCCCTAAATCCCATAAGTCATCATAATGTGCCTTTTGATGGGATAATGCTTTAGTCCCAAGATAATTTATACTTCAAATTCCTTGGCGATGACGGTGCAGTAGATAACAGGCCTTTCAAATTTCTGGTTTTTGTTGCTGTATTTGTTTTACTTCACCACACCTCTTTAAATTTGACTGCGATGCTGCGGGACATTCGTACGCTTTTAGCGACATAACAAACCAAGATACACTCCTCTGGTATATCAAATCCCTGTATTCTTTAGTGGTAATCCCAAATCGAGCTTTGTGGGGTCTCAAATAAGTTGACCTAAATTCGGTAAAAGACTGTTCGCTGCTTTTCATTCCTAATTGATCTAATTTAACATGGTTCGCCATTTGTTCACATTCTTGCTCTTCAAGTTCTCCATTCCTTCCAGGGTATGAGGCTAACCGATTTATGTAAATCACTTTCGATTTTCCCGTGGGTAATTTCATTATCCGGTAGATTACACCGTTGACCTTTTTATCACTTTCTATAGACTTTCCTAGGTATTTGCAATTTGAGGGACATGCCACGTTTCCGTTGAGGCTGTACAATCAAACCAGATCATTGGGTTGAAGTCCTCCGATTTTAAAAGCTTCATCATAATGAAATTTTATTCGATCACTGACAATTTGGATGTTATTGCGAACTCTTTCATGAATTAGGATTAATTTATTTCAACGACCTTTGGCATGTGCATTTCCACTCCCGTCCTCCACTCCACTTTGGTTACCAAACTCCAAATCACATGGTAGTCTAATTTTGCGTCCAAACAATAGTCTAGCTGTGGTCTCTCCTGTTGTTTTATTTGCAACTGATCGATATGCCATCAAGAACAGGCGTATGTAGTGATTGGGAAGAGCGTATGCTTCGATCCATTTACTGAAATAGTTCATTGCATTCGATTTCAATGTCGCTTTCTGGAAAAAGTCCAGCTATATCAATGGTTTTAAGAGAGCTACCCGTATTATATTCCCGCATCGGTGCTTTTCGCGTCTCCAACGGACTATTACCGGACCCACACATTATACATCCTCGGCGCCACTCCTTAACAGCATCCCTGAAGTTTATTCAATAAAATACTTCACAGGCCTTTTCCAGAATTTTCTTTATTATCATACAGTTGCCATAAAATTCTAGTTATTCGTCTTTCACTTCCATTGTCATGTATTCTTCAAAAGGCCGCACATAACTTTCAAGAATTCCCATTGGGACCAATATGCTTTAGCAATGGAATTAAACGACGCCATTTCCTCATAAGTTCATCTGTCACCTTCATGCTTCTGTTTTAGTAACAACCTCAGATCTGGGCCGTTTTCTTGATCTTGGTTGATATTATCTAGTTTTCAGTCATCATTGGTTACAGTAGTACGGTTGACAAGTGGTTCTTGAACTTTCTTCTGCAATTGAGAGCAGTCCTTGCACTCCTCTAGGCAAGGTCGTTTTGAAAAAGCACCAGAGTTTCGAAGATTTCTTTCAACACGGTGCTCCACTTCAAAGTCATACTCTTGTAGCCGTTAAATCATCCTATTTGACATTCTGGATTATTAAACTGTAAGAGCTATTGCAATCCTGCGTGATCAGTTCTCAATAAGAAATTTTGTCCATAAAAAAATTTGTAAAAGTGTCCAACAGTCTCTATCATCATTAACAATTCTTTGCACGCAACACAATTGTTCCTTTCAGGTTTGGACAACACTTTGCTGGGATATTCAATTACTTGTTCCGATGCATATTGGATTTGTGTTAGCACTGCACCAGTGCCAACATGGCTAACATCGGTACCTAAGGCAAATCTTTCGTCTATTCTAGGGCAACTGAATACGAGTGCGATTACCAATGCTTGTTTAAGGGTTTCAAATGATTCCTCGCCTTTATTGTTCTAAAAATGACCCCAACAGGCTTCGTAATTTATGTTTTTCTTTTAGTTCTGAACTTGCTCGTACGGACTGAATTATCTCTGGCTCGGTTACCAGACTTTTCTCAGATACAACATGACACGCATATTTTATTTTCCATTGAAGCAAGTTTCGCTGTCTCGAACTAAGTTGTAGATGTACACTTCGTAGACACGTTTACCAACACAACCCTCTTAGGATCAGTTCCATTTGTTCTTTAAATGTCGCTGGTGCATTTAGTAAGTCAACGTGCAACATTGTGAACTGCTATACTGCTGTCTTTTCTCGGCATTTAGGGTCCAAATCTGCTTGCCAATATCCACCTCTCATGTTTAAGGTTGAAAACCATTTGTAGCTGGAAAGGATTTCTAAAATGTCATTAATTCTGGGTGGAGGGTAGCTGCCCCTTTTGCTCACATTATTTAACCGACGGTAATCCACAGAATCTAGTTCTGCTGTTTTTCTTCTAAACAAGTACAAATGGTGATGCCCAAAGGCTACTGGACAGCTCCGGTACTCTTCGCGGGTTATGTAGGTTATGTGCCTGATTACCATCTCGGCTTCTTTTCAATTAGATAAAGGTAGCCTTCTTAGTCATTGGATTAATTATCTGGCTTTCTTCTTTTGCTCATGGCATAAACCGTTGTGCAAAGACAATACATCTATATTCAATACAACAGGTTCTTCAATATCAACTACTATTATGCAATGCCTACACTTCCTACACAATGAACGGCTTCCTGTAGCTGTAAGTAATCTCAGCTGCGAAGTCAGTAATCTTCCATTCCTGACAATGCTTGGTTTCACTATTGTCTTCGATGTTTCTGTATTTAGCAGCATTTGGCATTTTTCTCTGCGATTGTTCCATTAATGTACAAACTATCTGATTTATATTCTAACGATACAACTTGAATAGTAACTTACACAACCTGGGTAGTAGAGACCGCTAGCGTTCCTTTCACAGCGATCCTTTCTACTTTTTCTGCTGGTTTGTATTATCTGCGGGACTGCTCATAGCATCCTGGCAATTGTTCTGTATATGCCCCCGTTTACCGCACTTCCAGCATTATAGTTTACGTCCATTCGGTTTTTGCGTCTCAAGTAGTCTCCAAATTGTCTGTTCTAGACTCTCAATGCCATCTTCAACTTTTTCGACTGAACATGTATGAGCATGGCCTTTGGATTCTTGTTTGGCTGCTTCAAATTCCAGTGCATGAGCCAATGAACTAGCAAGATCACGCGAACGTAGTAATCCAAGCGCATGTTGCGTTTCGCAATACCTAACGCCTTTGACAAGTACTTGCGCCCCAACGTGTTTAATGAAACTTTTGGGTGCTGTTGAGTATTCTACAATTACTAGGCGTGCAATTTCAGTTTCGAATTACTGTGGATTTTCTCCAGTTTTCTACACTGGATTACTTGACTGAGAACAGTAGACTTGTTGTAGATGTTTATTCTCATATCGCATTTGCAATCATAAATCAAGGTAGTCGATGCTACAACTCGTCTGGTATGGTTTGTAAAATATCTAGGGCTTCCCACATAGAGCCACTATTAAGGTGGTTGCTTTTTGTTCAATAGTCCAACTATTCAATGAAGCATCTGGCATGAATTATTTATAGTAAATGGCTCAATGTGCCTTCCCGTCATAGATGGGTACTTTAGCGTGTATTTTAGTGCTTGGCATGCCATTTTCATGAATAGTTGAGTGATTAACTTGCTGTACATTCACTTCTTTTGATTGTTCATGAGGAACAGAGGGCGCTTTCTTCTTAGGAATGCTTACTCCTTTATTCACTGTGGGGAGGATAAACCTTTGAAGTAATTCATCACACACACTTCTTGGTTACCTCCTCATATTTTGCTGATCTTTCAGAAGAAATGTAATTCTTTAATTTATTTTGACTTGACGTGATTTATTTTGATTGGCATTAATGCATACAGTTTCCTTTTTTAATTTTTTTGTAATTTCTTCTTACAATTTCTTTTGGTTTAGATTTATGGATACCATTTCTTCTTGCAATTTATCATGATTAGATTGCATTTGGTCCTGCATCCTTTGCAATATTTCAATCAAAGCCTCCATATTTCGTTTTTCGACACTTCTTGTCACTGGCATGTAGAAAACAATTAACACTAGTTTTTGTTTATTAATAGACCGTGAGTTCACACTTTTAATAATAAATTCGACATCTCACACCAATATAACAGAACTAGTTTATTGTTTAAAGGTGTTTATTTATATTCACTAAATTAAAGGCATTTATTTGCACTAATTTTCTTGGTTATTTATTTCACAGTACACTTAATAATAAACGTTTATATTTATATTTATGTATAACAGCTACAAACAAGACAATATTCTTAGGAAGAACTAAAACTAAAGATATTTATTCTGCTATTTAGAAAGGAGAAATCCCAGAACATTGATGAATACTTAGTAAAGAATAAAATAATTCGTGATTCTGACGTAGTGCATTGCAAAGTCATGACTCGTTACAGACCTTGGATTTATTTAGTTGGATATTGGTTACAGTCATTCGTGATTATATCATTTATTTCAGTTCTAAGAAACCTTCTGTAGTATTCTGAAATGTTCTAGAATGTTTTATAAAATTATTATTGTTTCTTATATTTGTTGCAATACTATTTCAAAGTTTTGTTGGTATCCAGACAACAGAAAGTATTTTTTATGAAGAGGAAGCACAGACAGAAGAGCAACTAATTCTAATAAGCAATCATAATAAATAACATGTACCAAAATCTAACGACAAGCATCATATGCAGAGTCAGAAAATGTCAAGATTTTGGTGAAGGATACACTGACCATATTTTAAATGAAAACTAATTTAAAAACCTCATTTCTGTACTTTCAATATAATATAAATTTTTAAAGTTATTTCAACCACTCGCTTCTTTCTGATTTCCATTTAATTTTACAATATTGCCAAGTTTAAATGTTCATTATTATACTTATGGAATTTATAAATTAAAATTTAAATGCTTACATATTGTTGTGTTATTTTTGTTATTAAATAATTATTTCCAATTTTAAAATTTATTTGAAATTAATTTATTTACAGCCCCACGTTTGGGCGTACCATATAATTGCTATGTTTTTCTTGAAATTGAAAATTTATTTCAAATTTTAACTAATATGTATTTTGAATGCCCCACGTTGGGTGCCATATAAATGCTCTGTTATTTTTTTATGTATTTTGAATGCCCCACGTTGGGTGCCATATACATGCTCTGTTATTTTTTTTTGTTAAACAATTTTTTTCAAATTAATTTATTCTTAAATTTTATTACAGCCCACGTTTGGGCGTACCATATAAATTATTATGTTTTATTTGTTTAAAACAATTATTTTTGAAATTTGATTAATATGTATTTTGAATGCCCCACGTTGGGTGGCACCATATAATTGCTATAACTTTTTTTTTGAAATTTGAAAATTTATTTCAAATTTTCTTAATACCTTAATTATTATGTTAATAACCCACGTTTGGGCGTCGTATAAATATGCTCTGTTTTTTTTTTAGTTATTTATTAAATTAAATAATTATTAATTATTTTAATATAAAATTTTATTTGAATGCCCCGCGTTTGTT
>JAHWXV010074640.1:0-13172 GCA_024586415.1 Phrixothrix hirtus
TTTAAATCTATTGTTATATTTTTGAATGCACATTTTTCGCATATGACGTAATTTCGCCCGCTACGCAGTTTAGTTGGGTCTGTTACACTACCCGCTCAAACTCATCTTTAGGTTTTTGGGTTAGGACTTTTTAATAATCTCGGATAACTCTTCTGTTGTTATTATCAAGAGTACTTGTATAGCCGAATTCTTGATGATTTTTACTGAATGGTTAACTTTGTCAGCAAGTCTTTTATTTGTTGGTAGATTGTTCGAGCATTGTTCCTCGAAGCAATCTGCTAAGGCTTCTGCCCGATCTGAGTCCTGAAATTTTAAGCTTCCATTGTGTAGTAAGCGTGTATTAAAGGATTTATCCCTTTTTAAGGCTTTGAGTATCCTCCATAATTTGGGAGTTTCATTTTCACCGGCGGCGTCCTGTATGGTATTTTCCCAACCTTGACTTCTTTTGTTCTCCAACATTTTGTGGTCCTCCTTTTGTAAGTTGAAGTATCGCTTTTCATTGTTTGGATACCTCGACTGAGCCCAGACTTTTTTGCTTGGTTTATGTTGCTAAGCAAAGCTTTTTCTGTTGCGTTCAGACCCCAACTGTTTGAGGTTGAACCACTGGTTGGACTTTGACAGCTATCTAGCGTGCTTTTAATTGTGCTTGTTAACCTGAATACAGCGTCTTCTATGTCTGCCTCAGTCTCAAGTTTCTCCGTCAGTTCATACCCTGACATCAGATATGAGTGCTTTTGCCAATTAGTTTTTAGTATTAGAGACGATTTTAAAGGAGGTAGTTGTCATTCAAGTTGTAAATCTACGGGAAAATGGTCTGAGGACAATTCATGTATAGTGTCCGCTTTGGCGAATTTATATATGTTGGTCGTGCAAAAGAAATCAATGATACCTCCCCTCTACCTCCAGAGGGAATAGTGGTTACATCTAGAGGTGCAATCGCTCTTACGTTAGAATTTGGTGTAATCCAGGTAACAAGGTTACGTCTACTAGCGTTAGTAGCCCTGCTACCCCATAACGCATACTTCGCGTTGAAATCACCTCCGATTATTATGTATTCATGGTCAAATAATAGATCCAAGTCATCCTTGGAAATGATATTCCTTGGTCTATTATATATTGCTATTAATGTAATTGGTGTTTCATCTAGAAAGGCTTGAACCGCAACTGATTCACACTAGGTATTTGTATGTGATAGCATAAGTTGGACAATATTTGTTCTTAGTAGGATAGTCACCTCACCACCGGGACTATCTACCCTGTTCTTGTGGTCTATCGTGAACCCTGACACCTTCAATCTATCGCCCAGCTTTAGATGGGTTTCCGATATGAATCCAGCTGTTATGTCATTTTCTTTTAGAAAGGATTTAAGTTCCAGCTCTCGGCCTCCAATGCGATTAGCGTTCCATGTCATAATCTTGAGTTTTTTATGGTCCATGGAGGAACTTCTCAATAATTAACGGAAGCTTGTCTGCTGTAATTCTTTCCAGAATCTGTTCGATTTTCTTGCTCAGAATATTAGATCCTGTCTCGGTTATTCGAGGAGGGGCTGAGTTCACCGTTATGTTGGCATAGGATACGCCCGAAACTGTTTCCGCCTTTTGTACCTTTTGTTGCATTTGGAACCTTTTCTGTTCCTTTATAAAGTCGGGGTTGTGACGGCAAATCCTGCTACTTCCAGGGTGTTCCCCGTTACAGTTGAAGCATTTTGATGCCGTTACAGTGCTCTTAGTGCATGTGTACGATGGGTGCTCGCCCGCACACTTAAGACACCTGTATGGTTTCGAGGACCTATATGAAACGTGGCCATATGATTGGCAACGAAAACATTGAGTTGTTCTTGTTGGTCGCCACATTCCGTCGTAACGCGGACCTTCATAATGTCTTTTACCTGAAGTATTTCTTTTCCTTTCCCACTCTTTACTGTATACTAGTACCAGAGAGAATTTTCTCTGTTTATTTTCTAGTCGTTTAACAGAATTAAATAAAAAGCCCTTTTCTTATAAGTCCTTCTCCACATCTTCAGTGGAGATACACTCAGGCACTCCTCTGATTAGAACTTTACGTTCCTTCTCACTATGAAGTTGAAATGTTTGGAAGGGTTCGTTTGATTCATCAAGAAGTCTGCACATTTTTCTGAAGTCATCAGGTGCGCTTGTAAATACTTTGATGCCTTCAGTGTGGTTCAGAGATTTATCAATAGAGATGTTGTTCTTCTCCGCGTATTGCTTAATAGTGGTATAACTGTTTTTATTTCGTACGACTATTGGTGGTGGTGGTTTGATCTTTACTTCTTTAACTACTGGTACTATCTTGGGTGACTTGGGGGGGAGAATAAAAGGTGGATAATCCTCTGTTCCCATGTCTTGACTTACGAACTGACTACTGTTCGTATCTAGATCAGAGTCTAGGTAGTCAGCTGTGATTCCTGAAGCTTCAACTTTTTTGTCTTCACCTATGATGGATACTTTTGCACTTTTCCTACGCTTAACGTCCTTTAAACCTTCATGTTGTGATAGAGGCTGTTCTGGACTTATTTTGCATCTTTCGGAACTTAGTAGTTTAAATGAGGCTGTCATTTACATGATATTATTGTGAATTTCCGTTAGTTGAGCGTCGATTTGAGCTATTTTTTCGTCTTTGGAAACGTTCCCCACTCCTAAGGGAATTTTAAAATTGTCTAAGGATATTGTTTGTGAAGGAATAATTAATGACTTTTTAATTGGTCACGTCTTTCTTGAAAGAACGTAGACAAGTGCAGTTTAGACCTTTCTTCGATAATGACTTACCCCTCTTGCTAGATAATATTACTCTAGAAATTAGAAGAGATGTGTGGTTCATGCACGATAGTGCATTAGCATACTTTAGTTTACTGACCAGGGAATTTATAAACGATGTCTAAGACGCGGGGGACCGATTTCAGGGTCTACTTGGTCACCAGACCTAAATCCCTTGGATTTTTATATATGGGGTGACCTGAAGCGGATCATGTATTCCCAGCCTGTTTCGATTATCTAGCACCTTTGACAGCATATTGAAGATGGCTTTAATGAAATACGTAACATTCCTGGTATTTGTGAAAAAATAAGGTGATCGCTACGAAACGAGAAGAGTATTATGCCGTGAAGGGGGACGGTCGCTTTAAACATTTGCGCTGACATTTGCTTTGTTTCCCTTTTAAACACGATGTATTTGAATTAAAATAATAAACCTTCAACAAAAAAAATAACATGTTTCTACAAAAACATGGCTGTATCATGAGAATGGCTCATTTTTGGACTTTTATGCTTAGTTTGACGAGTATAATGCATTTCTGAAGTAGCGGCCTACATTTTTGTTACATCCTGTATATCAAGTACATCTACTATGAGTAGGAGAAGGGTGGGCATAGTCGTTACGGTAAGGAAAAATATTTTTTTTTAATACATAAGTAGAAATTTAGGAAATAATTGAAAATTTAACATAAGTTAGTTTAGTTAACTACGTTGTTCCAAAAATTGTCATTACCTAATTTCAGTTGCTTTTTGAACAAAAAAAATTTCTGTTTCCTTACAAAACGGCTACTCCACCCTACGAGGTAGGGCCAAATGGCCACGCGGTATAAAAGATAACTGTTTAACTGCACATTCAAGAATATGAATGTGTATTTTTCTCATCTGTAAGCAATATTACCACTCTATATAAGGGTTGTGAAATTTTCTACTAAATTTTATAGTTATTTACTAACTTAAATTGTGTAATTTATTTAAAAAATATTAGCATTTAAAAATTTTTACACCAGTTGGCCGTAGTCTTTTTATTAATTTAGTTACAAAGATAACAAATGAACTTATTGACTTCTTTTTACATCCGGCACAAGCCTCGTATGTCCAATGTACATAACCTAAGCACCTGATATACTCATTCCCTGGATGTTGAAAAATAGTCTCCACAGTACAGGCGATGAGCATCAGTTAAATCGCTGTCGGAGTCGCCAAATAGGGCATGGTTTGCCAATTTCGATTTGTTTTTCCCTTTAACTTCTTTTTTCTCTTCTGTTTCTAGCCTTATTTCCTTTATGCAATTCTGGTTTGATTTCCTTTAGTCTTTCCTTTTCTAGCTTCTCTGCTACAAATTCAGTCTTGTAAGGGCTTGAAGTCAAAATTGGCGCTGATCCTACTTTCTGCTAATTTCGTCTTTTAGTGATGTGTGCTTTAAAAATTGGAACAACACAACGAGGGCTTATAACAGATGAACTACTAGTTATGGAAAGTGCGCTTACAGTAGATAAAGTACTGGGCTTGGTGAGCGGGCTTATTA
Organism: Phrixothrix hirtus; assembly: GCA_024586415.1. NCBI lineage: Eukaryota > Metazoa > Arthropoda > Insecta > Coleoptera > Phengodidae > Phrixothrix > Phrixothrix hirtus. The sequence continues at coordinate 4,297 of JAHWXV010074640.1, forward strand.
CAGATGAAGTACTGGACCTTGATGAATGTTGCGCTGTCATCTTTACAACATATAGGAATCTTAGCGTTGGTTTTAGGGTCTGCAGATCCGCAAACAATCACAAAAGAGTTACCTCTTAACCTGAGCCTGTGACCACTGATGATCTTCAGCTGGTGGGTATGAGGCATAGGGGTCGGAGACTTCTGCGATCATAGTTGCAGCAAAATCGGCTTCGTTAAATACATATCTGTTAGTTGGGACTATACCAACACTTTCAAATGCCTTTACGGCAACAACTGAAGTAACTGCATTTAAAAAATCCTTCTCAAGAAGAGTAGACACCTGATACTGAGTTACACACCTACCAGGATGATTTCACAAGCATCTCTCAATTGTTTGAACATAATACGTAAGTGTTGAATAACCCCATGAGGGATACATCCAGTGGCTGCAGTTTTGTGACTTCAGTAAGGTGGACGGCAAACTACAGTGGTATGATTATTTCAAGCCTGTTTAATGAAGTCAAGATTCCTCGCTTGCCCCTCAAGCATCGGTAATACTGAACCTTCCGTTGATGGTTGGGCAAGTAATAAAGATTAGATTTGTTGGTTATTTGTTTTCACATTTTAATTTTAATATATGACTTTACGAAAAGCAATCTGGGTTAATTTGGTCCGTCGTAATTGCCATAGTGATAATTGTTTCAACAATTGCTTCCAATATGGTTAACCCGAATTGCTTTTCATGCAAGCTCTATGTATGTGGAACAAGAAAAGATCTATCTTGTCAAAGTCATGGCAAGAGTTGATTCCAAGACTTCTGAGACACGCGTTTTCATTCATTACATCGTTTCCATACAGATGCAGTTTGGTGTGAGCATTTACCACAAATATACAAATATGTTTTTTTACAACATCCGATTTGGCATGATTTTTGTATATTGGATTTATTGAATATAACGAATGCGAAATATTCCTGAATTCACTTTTATACTCACCGGCAAGTTCTTCAGCCAACTAGAAAAAAATATATTTTCCGAATATATTTACCCTAGTGTTTTCCTAATATAGCACCCATGCATTGATTGCCCCTAAATTTAAAATGTTGTAGCGCACTTGTAAAGGTTATCTGAGGAACTGGCGCCTTATCCGCTATATTTTCGTGCCATTTGGTCAACTACATGAACTCAAAATTTGATTTTCTTATAAAAGTGTTTTTGGTAGACGTTTACTATTATCTTCAATTTTCACAAATTTGTTTTGAACTGACTACTAGTACTTTTTTTTGGCTAACTTTAGTATATAATTAGAAGGAAAGACCCAGATTTGTAAAGAAGTGTGGAGAACCGGTCTTTCTTATTTTTTGCTTGTTTTGGCAATTCATTTTTGTTGTCCCGGATAATCGTATGTATCCGAGAATATCGATAAATTTATCTCCGAGCATTGTATGTGGAAAGAAACTGGGCCCCAATTATTAGACCATAAACATGAAGCCATCAAAGATTTTGCTTTACAAGCGCATAACTGTGACATTGTTATTTCCCCCCTTTTCAAAATTCGGGTGCCTCTATTTGAAAGCAAACTTTAATATGTTCCAATATCATCAATTATTAGCTAAATTGCGCTATTTACGCTATTGGGTAAAATATTTCTCTTCGCATAGGCAGTTGAACCTGTCATATTTAGGATAAAGTGGGATCTGGTACTCTACCACTAGTTCCAGATTCTTGTAGTGTTTCCCAAACAGTCTCAACAACAGAAATTTCAGTCACTTCGTGTTGATTTTGGCATTCATTATAAACTATCACATCACTTTCGTTTTCAAAGTCTAAAAGAATACGCATGTTTTTTCTTCTGCCACATATGCTAAAAAGGTTTTCATTTTGACTGTCTGAAAGTTTCATTTCGATGCTTTCATCAGATTTAAATGCTGATCTTCATTTTCGCTTTTAGATAACTCAATCTCATTTCCATCAAAATTTGTGTCAGAGGAGTCTTCACTTTTGTTGATTATTTTTTCTGGCAATTTAGCAGCTCTATAATAGAATTTTTCCTTAATATCTCTATTAAATTTCGGAAAAAATAAATGATACGCAAAAATTATTTATTATGATTATATTTTCAACTTATTCTAAAAACAAAATAACTTGATTCTAAAAATACACTGTTCGACCGGTCGCTTTACTATCAATATAGTGAGAAATGTTATTACATATAAGAATGGAATTTCCCGCGTTTTCTGTATAAACAAGAAAGATCCGCCAATTTGACATACCAATATTTGAAATTAGGTCATCTAACGTAAAATGAATTAGAATTTAACGTGAGTCCCAGAAGTCTTTGAATCAACTCTTGCCATGACTTTGATAGGTCTTTTTTTTTATTTCACGCATATATTAAAAGTAAAATGTCAAGAAAAGTAATTAACAAATATAATTTTTATTAGTTATCACTGAGTATTACAATGTTTACACAAAAACAAAATATATTTATTGTGGAAAATTATTTTCATAATGGTCGACGTATGTGTGAACATTTAATAAATAAGAAATACAAATTTGGTATTAATTTGTAATAATCAGTGACAACTCTTAAAATTACATTTTTTGCTTATTTGTTTTGATGTTTTAATTTTAAAAAGTGTGTGAAATAAGAAAGGACTTATCCTGGCAAAGCCATGGCAAGAGTTGATTCCAAGACTTTTAGGACACATTTTATTACTATATCATTAAATCAATTTATTTTCAAAATATATATATTCATGTTTTCTTTATTTTTAAACATAAACGTAAATCCAGTGTTAATAACGTTTCCTCTTGCAATTTATTTTGAATTGATTAATTTTATCTTACCCTTTTTGCAACATTTCCAGTAGGAATTTTACATTTTTAACGATATATTTTGAGCATATATCAATACTTAACACTAACTTAGACCTATTTATTTAACTTATTGTTACACTTATTGTGTCAAACAACAGTGTAATAATTCGGATGGAAAATATTTGATAAGGCCTGGAATGTTTGTTATTGCGGAGAACATAACGCGGTGGCAATTATGGTGAATGATGGTTTGAGCGCCACTGTATCGTTAAATTTGTTGAGCAAAGCTTGACACAGAAAACGTTGACCTGAAAATGTTAAACAAGTAAATGTTCGAAGAATTAACAAAGACAGGAATCAATAAAAAACACACTTGGCAAGCATAAATTTTAATGAAAACAAAATTTTGGAATGAGTCGGCTTCTATACATTTTCAACACAATTGTTCAAACTGATATAAACACAAAAATTTTGTTTAAATAAAATTGTAGACAATTGAAACTTTAAATCGGATAAGCAAATAAATATGTTACAATGCAGATAATTAGTTGTATCAAAAATACACTAGATTATAATACAGAATACTTACAAAGGCCTCGTTAAAAAGAAAGAATACGTTTTCGCTTACATGCAAGACAAAACAATATTCTTGTTCCCTAGAAGCTGTGGACAGGTAAAAATTAAGCACATATAAATTTGATTAAAAAATATGGCATTGAAAAGTTCTCGAAATTTCTAAAGGATACCACTTCTCTTCGCAACCAACCATTTGATGTAGGTGTATTCTAAATCCGTTGGGATTAAAATTATCAAAAGACATCCAGCAGCAGACGGCAGAACTCAACGAGACCAAAGGCTCGTTCGGATAAGGTTCCTCGAAGATACTCCTGTTAGTGCTATCGATAAGGATAACGCCAAAACTAGGACTCTGTTCTAACAAAAACTTGACGATGTACTTCTATTCTAATTCTTTAAAAAGCAACTGACGCGGTTTCTTCACAAACTTAGCAAGCGGCAGCTAAAAGCATAAAAAAAATTGTGCTTGTCAAAAATTAATTAATTCAACTCAATACTACTCATGGTAGACTTATTAAAACAAAGGATAAATTAAATTCTATCACGTAGAAAACTTTACGCGTGTCCGCGTTGCGGACATTTTTCGTACTTCTCTCCACACATGCCTGCCATGGAAATTTTCATACTTAATCAATATCACTTTTGCAACAACTACTCTTTCCCTTAAAACACTCACAAAAAACTTTATATTAACCCCGCAGGTGAATTACAATTTGCGACAGCGCAAATTAAAAATTATGCTAAAGCAACTCTTTCCTGCTAGAGGTCTCCGCTCACATTACTCGTCCTAATCCCTTGACAACCTCGTTATCACCTGTGCCCAAGTGTGACCTTCGCTACAACGGAACATTCGATCGAAATTTATAGCATTTTACAAAAATACAAAACAAATTAAAAATATTATGAAAAGTCAATAATTGGCATATCGCTACCCAATTTCACTAAATTGCAAATATTACTTTTACCGGCATCATTTCATAGAAATTAAAATAAAAAAATTAGTTCATTAATGCGACTGTTAATAAACAAAACGATTTCGTTATTTGTATCGCAACTGTAGAACCCCTCTAATCTCAACTGTGGTAGCCGGAGCAAACCCACTAATTCAGGGAAATTATCATCTTTAACAACCACAGGGGCGCAAGGCCTCTTTCGTGTCGCTATAAGATTAATTACTTTCACTATGTCACCCTTTTTAACATTAAACAGAAGGCTAACTTTGTTAGGATGTGTCTTCTTCCCTTGTTATCACAACTCGGAGATAATTTTGCACCTACGACTTTGGATATCGGCCCTGTAGTACACCTTCTAACTTTGAATTATATCTTTGTACAGGTACAACCCAAATTCTGGCTTGAATACTAATTAGGATCTCGGTGGATTTGCCATCTGCGAAATTTTTCTATTATCCGGCCTTAGATGGGTCTTGTATCATTCCGGTCGTACCAATTGAATGAACAGCGAATGTTATCTTAACGCGCACTGGGTAAGCGGTATGTTGCACATGAATTTCACGTAACCCTTGGCACAAGACAAGCGAAAATTGTTCCATGTCGTGCTTATATCGACGTTGGAGCTTCCAGGCATTTTTCTTGCTGGCCAATGATATGTAAGCATTTTTGAATTTTTACCGAATCGGATCTTGCCGAAATCCGTTTGTTTAAACTTTCTCGTTATTGGTGAACGTAATCCTTTGCCCGTGTCCAATCTTTTTATGGAAACTGTCTTCATATATCTTTTAAATGGTTAGGGCTTCCTGTTTAATGCTTTTATGGCTACAGGGTTAGTTAGACGCTAAATTACAAGAAGTTTGCCTTTTTTATCCTTAATTTTCTAAATTCGTATTTTTAACATTTTGTAAAAGTTTCTATAATATGTTCATAAAATTAATTACTTGTAATTAGATTAGGCTTTTAAGAACAAGATGTCCTAAAGATGTAACTATACCTAAACCAGACGTAAATATTAAAAATGCTATTAGCATACATACTGATGTCTATCTTAAACAATTTAAAGGTGGAACGAAGAATATAATGTTTTAAAGTGTTCGGTGAAAATGTGAAATTTTGTCAGTAGCAGAATTTGTTCTAGTGTAGCCAATGTCTATTACAACTAATAATCGCATAATATTTATCATTTAAATTATATTTCCCTTTAAGAGTGAATTAGAATTAAAATAATTCCAGTCCTTTTATCAAAATTTTACTTTTCTTTAAAGCTCTTAATGTAGCTTTCTTTGTTTATTATATAATTTAACAGCTATGTATACTTTCTCCAGCTCCAGTGATATCACATAATAAAGAAATTATATTACCACAATTTTCTATACTAAAATGCGAGTGTTCTGGCAAAATGCTATATCAAGTGTAAGAAGCCTAATACTATTTCAATAAAATTTGAAAACAATACATCTTCGACAAATTAGCGTTCAAATTGCACCAGTTATAAAAATTACCCCTAATTATGTTGATGTATAGCTTGAGTTAGGATATTTATAAGCTAATTACTTAAATTGTATTGTAATCATTGTTTAAGTTAGAAAGGGGGTCAATGCTATGTAGAACACTGCTCATATGTTTTTCTAAAAAATAAGAAATAGGGAGAGTAAAATTATTTATTGCGGCCAAATAATAAAATTGGGGCACCTTTTCAAATAGAGTTCGGTTAACTTAAAGTTCATTACAAAAACCAATTATTCCTAAAATGGCTTACGTTTTATAAAAAAATAGGAGCTAATTTCCAAATACGTTTCAAATAACGAACCTATTTATAAAAAAATTCCGTTTACGTAATAATAGTTTCTGAATATAGGAAAATGGCAACAAGTATAGACATATAATAATAAAGTCGTGACTGAAACTTGAATATATGAGTATTAACAACCAAAACTTTAATATGAATCAGCTTTATAATTATGGCATTACCTTATGTAATAGTAAACACACTAAATAAACAAATGACATTACCTTATAAATTTATTTTAACCTGATTGATCTGACAATGGGCAAAGATTTCTTAATTTTAATTAATTACAAAGGTTATTACCGAAAGTTAACAAGTTTATTCTCTAAAGTCATATCAAATTAATATACCCTAAAATACCTTAAATAACAACATTTAAAGCTTTATAGTTACACAGAGTTGCTAAAGTGCTAGGTATGTACATGCACTGCTTTACACGTAACGGTGGAATTGTTTTTTGCAGCGTGCTCTCTCAAATGGTCCCGGAAATTTGTCACGGATCAAAGTGGCACTAAGACACAATCAGATTCAGTGTAACGGCCTAATCATCGGGCGGCTAGTCAGGGTAAGTTCAGGCCTTAATAGGGAAGAGTCAAAATAAGTCGGGGCCACTTGTTCAATTGTAACGATAACGCGCCACGTGACTAAAAGGCTGTCATTAAAATGGAACGGTCTGTATATAAAATCAAGTCCTATCGGCGAACAGGATTCCTAGCTGAAGTAAAATAAATAATTACAACGATAAACATAATTTGAAACAGATTTTCAATATTTACCATGTATTACAGTCGCGGTCGTATTGCGTATAGTTTAGATTCTGGATCTTCCCTGAATAAAATAAAAGTTTACCTTAATATACTTAGAAATTATAGCAATTGTAAATAAAAAAACAGTTTAATTGACCGAAAACGTTGCAATAACTTTAATTATAAATCGCACAATTACGAGGATCGTACAAAAAGTAAAGAACGTTTGCGCATCACCCGCGACGCCGATCCCCCATCACCGCGATTGAATGTGCGCCAGGCAGTTCAGGTCCCCGCCACAGTGTGAGCCGAGTTTCGTTATGGTGAGGCCACGCTTGTATGTTTTGTGATCATTCAAAATGGTTATGCCAATAGAAAATCCCGGCAAATGTGAAGTGAAACAACATACTCAGCGGCCTATATTGAAAGTCTGAACACCTTCGGCGCGCCTTTCAAAGCAAAAGGCGCGTAATGTTGTCGTCAAAGGTGGTTTTGATCTACGTCAATGCTCGACCTCACACCAGTGCACAAACACAGGAAGAACTTCAAAGACTTAGATGGGAAATCTTCAGGCATTCTCTTTGTATCCCTGACCTGGCACCAAGCGATTTCTATTTATTTTCGAAATTAAAGGAGTTTTTAGGCGGAAAACGGTTTCACAACGACGAATGCCTCAAAGAAGCAATAACATCATGGCTCCGAATTTCGCGGCTGAAGAATACAACATCGGGAATCTTACAGGCATTCGAGTGGACTATTGTGGTACCGCGATGTGCGCAGTTATAGCGTTCAGTTGCATCGTAACCTTTCCGTTCATTCCGTCGGTAGAAGGTAACAACTAGATACTAAGAGACATCTGGAGAAGTTGCGCACCAAAGGGATTCCAAACATTTTTAATAAAAATCTTACCCGTTTAATAAAAATCATGCATTCGGTATGCACGGAGGTTATCAATCGACTGCCTGAACTGAAACTTCTTAAGATGACACTAAATTCTACCAGCTGTTATGACCTAAGGAGTGTTCTAGAAGCAATCGTTCTACAATGGAATTTACAACGCCGTGTTTTTGGTGCTTGCGTAAATGGGAAACGTGTCACCTGGGGATCATTTGCAGGGGATTTACTATAACTCAAGTAAATTTGAATTGAATGACTTCTCTAAAAATGAATATAATTATTTTAGAATATACACGGATGCATTTTCTTGAAAGAAATCATTTTTAACAAATAAAGTTGGGATAATTTGTATTTTAATTGTAGATGATATATTTGTTTAATTATAACTTAAAAATTAAGTTAAATAATATATTCAAGGAACTCCATTATCAATAATGTTCTGATTTATTTTTGAAGTTACAAATTGTGAATACCATAAAGAATAAAATAAATGCATTTGATTAATTAATCACAAACAAAGAAAGTAATTTAGATTTGGTAATATAAATTAGTATTCCTTTTAAAAAAAATTAAATTTACTATTAATGTGAATTGCTCTAACCTTATTATTTCAAAGAACAGGGTTGAATGTCTTTCCTTATTTTTGTGGTTACAAATTGAATTAAACTATGCCATCCTTAAGAAGTAAAACAATTTACCCTTAATAATTATAGGTACTTGACCTTCACACGATGTAACGAGATGACAACTAGTTTAAAACTTTTCACCACGTGCTAAAGAACCGACATTGATTTAAACCTGTATCAATCTTTAAATTCAGATTGTAATTTGGTTCCTTGAAATAAATCAATTCTTCCTGATTGAAAACAAACTAAAAGAACAAAGAAAAATTAACTAAGTTATAATTACCAAAGAAAGATGGTCGAATTTCGAACGTTTGCAATCATATTGTATTATTAACTAATCTTTAAAAATCTTTTTAATCTATACAATTATTTTCATTTTAATTAAAACGAATATATATTACACTAAGCAATTTCATTTTTACACAATATTTTTATTTCAAATTTAATTTATTAGACATTATTCTAACAAACTATTAATACAATATGTTT
>JAHWXV010074641.1:0-39336 GCA_024586415.1 Phrixothrix hirtus
ATTATAATAATAAATTAAAAAATATTGCATACCAGTATGCATATTTGGTCAAAAAAAGGCATATAACTGCATATTTTAAAGGCAAACAAGGCATATATATACGCATATTTTGGCTGCATTTAAATGCATATATTCCGCCCCCTACTAATTACAGAACTAATGATCTAAGCAATGATTTTCAAATTCTAGAATATACAAGAAAAATTGAGAAATTATGATTCGTTCAAGCTGGTAATCTGATATAGGGAATGACTCATCACAAAAATATACTGGATGGCTCATAATACATGACATTGCTAATTTTTGTTGCAATACGTTTAGGTACCGCTAAAGATTTATTTGCACGTATAAAAACGCAACGTTGCTTAGAAGTTAAGAAATTTCTCGTTGCACATGCTGTATTTACGATTTTTTAATTGTTACACGATTTTTTCAAATTCACTATATTGAAAAATTACTCCAAAGAAATCGTACACTTGAATAATTTATTTCATAGAGTCTATCATAAATATGTGGCCAAGCAATCGATCACCACCAAACGATTTTCAACTTAAAAAATCAAACGTAAGACAATGCACGACTTTCTCTTACGCACATAGATATGCAAATAGTGTCCACAAATGATTAAATTATTATTTATGTTTATTTTGGAAACGATAATTATAACGGTCACTCATTCAAGTTACTAAACATACGAAAGGCTGCTTAACTGCGGAAACTTTCTCCGATAACTAGCTTCAACGCACTTTTTCAGAAAAACCGTTAAGTTCTTGTAAAAGGAGATTGAACGTATAATAACCATAGAAAGTTTAAAAAAAAATGTTAAAACTGTTTTTGAGAAAAACGCAAAAAAACCTTAAAAATCCCAAGAATAAAGTGGAACTTCCGGTCATTCAATTTTAACTAAATTCTTGACATCTCATGCACGGATAATAAACGACTTAAATATAAAATGTCACTTTTATATGATGTTTAGTTTTTGAGATATGTTGTTCACAATTAGTACTCTAAGTACTTCCAGTTACTGATAATTTATTAGAGAAACTGCTTAGTTCATATAAAACGGAATCAGGTAACTAAGAAAGGTACTAAGTATTAAAAAATTCGTTATAGTCTATTTCAGGAAAATTGCGAAAAACGAAAATTCGGGAAATATCTAAACATGACAGAAATAAAGTCGAACTTCCGGTTATTAAATTTTGATTAAATTCTTTATTTCGTATATAAAGGCAGTTATGACCGAAAATATAAATTTTCATTCAACTAGGACTTTTAGTTTCATAGTTATTTTATTTGGAGTTAACGGTGAAGGTACTTCCGGTTACTCAATTTATGGCAATGTTTCTGAGAAATAACCTAAACTATATGAATAGTTATTAAATGGCTAAGAAATTCAATAAGGTTAAAAAAAACGTTAAAGCCAATTTCGAGAAAATTGCGAAAAACAAAAAATTCGGAAAATACCGAAAAATAACGGAAATACAGTCGTACTTTCGGTTTTTGGATTTTAACCAAATTCCTAATTTAGCATACAGAGGTACTTAGAACTCCAAATATAAATTTTCATCATAAGCGAACTTCCGGTTATTCGCTTTACAGCTATTTTTCTGAGAAACCGTCTTAATTACATGAAAGGCCAATGAATTTCTAAGAAATACGATAAATAAAAAATAAAAACCAAAAAGTGACACAAGTAAAGTGGCATTTCTGGTTATCGAATTTTAGTAAAGTTGCTGCAGTCGCTTGGGAGAATGATTACAAACTCAAATATAAGATTTCGTTTATCTAGAGCGTTTCGTTTTCGGATATCCTATTCACACACACACACACACGGACGCACGCACGCACGCACGCACCCACACACACACACACACACACACACACACACACAAACACATACCCCCGCACACGTACACACACAGACAGGCCAATTTTTAAAAACATGACTTTCGGACTCAGGGGACCCGAACACGCGTATTTCCACTAAAATTTCGACACCAAAAATTTTGGACGAAAACAATTATCTTCTCTATACTATATTTCATATAGGTAAGAGAAAGTAAAAATATCTTCTGGTTTGAACGTTCCAAATTTGAGAGCAATGCTATAAATCGTTTTTATAATATCATATACAAAACTATTCCCACCACATTTTTAAAATTCCGTGATATTGGAAAACAAATGTATAAAAATGTTATGCCGCTATTGTACGCTCTTTCGCATAATATAATCAAAAATGCATGTTATGTTGAATACGTTTTGTTCCATCTCCTATCTCAACCAATCCTCTCAATGATCATCATCAAACGTATTTCAACCATAGGGAACCTCCATTAGTTTCTTGCCTCCAAATGTAACAGCAATCAGTTAAATAGTTTCAAAGTTATCGTGGACGAAACGATAGCGGTCATTTTTTTAAACATCCACCACATTTAAAAATAGATTCATTATATACGCCGTTGTATATAATCTAAGTATCTACCTCAATCAATCTCTTTCACCGATCATTATCAAAAGCTGCGAAATTCAGAAAAACATCTTCTAGTTTGTACCTTCCAAATTTTAAAGCAATCCATTGAGTCGTTTTTGAGTTAACGTCAACGAAGAATCGAGCACTAAAATTTGCCAGAACGTATTCAGGAGACCTCAAAACATGAAGATTTGTTGAGATGAAATTTTGACTCATTTTTATAGCTTTCCTAAATTATCGGATATTGGAGAAGTTGAAAATGACCGAAAGGGTTACAAAAAACATTATTTACTAATATCTCGATAAAAATGCGAAATTTGAAAAAACGTGTTAAAGCTGTTTTAAAGAATTGTGTAAAAAAATCGTCACAAATTTTTTTATCTTCAAGTGCTATAGTGTGAAATGGAATCAAAAATCTAGCTTAGATGATGTGTAACTACTTAAAATATGCTAATTTGTTTTTCATATTAATAGGATCTATTCTTTCTAAATTATTTGACGTTTAAGAAATTAAAAAATACAAGTATTGAATAAAGCCGCGTATTTAGAAAAACATCTTTATTTTGTTTACAACTTTACTGATATAATCAACGCCATCGCTCTTTTTTCCATTATATTTTATACCTGTATATTTAAAAATGAGATATTCATGACATCACTAAAAAGAAAATAAAAGTATGATTATTTTTTTTTGCCACGATTTTTTCGAAGGAGTTTGTGAAAGAATAGCAGTCCTTTAGTAATGCAATGTCTACGCCTCTGCCTTGATTTTCCAGAGTTTTCGTAAGACAAGCTAGGTCTTCCTTTTTCTCTAGAAGAACTAGTTGTCGTGCAATCTGATGAGTCGTCACATTCATCTTCCACGATTTGTAAAGTTATTAATTACTTTTGGTCCAACCAATCACTATTGCTTCTAAGAAAAACATCTTTCTTACACGATGACCTTGCATTTACTGAATTGATGCATTAAGTTTTTTCTAAATCACGAATTATTATTGCTACATTGTCTTGTGAAACATGTTTTTACGCAAATAATTAGGTAATCTCGAAACGCTTCCTCTACCTTGGATATAGGCAAGAATTTTGAAAATGTAAACATATTCATTTTCAAACATATTTTGAAGACACTGTGTTAATGAATATGCTTTGATTTTAATTAAATAAACATACATTAGGAGTTTATATAGATGATTGTGGACTGAACTGTGGGCATATGTACGGTATGCCTGCAGGGTAGCGTACGGTTCGATGATAACATTAGTCTCGCGTATTTTTAGGAAATATGAATGCAACATGGTATTGATAAATTTAATTATCTAAGCACGCAACGGTTAAATTATAACCACTCATATCGAAATGAATCAGTACTGCGCAAAAACCGAAAATGTAATATTATTCTCCATAATTTCGAGACTAGTATCTGCTGACGATTTTTTCATGTCATTGATGTAAACTCCTGTTCAAAATTAATGCACCACTCGATTTTTCTACAATTACTCTCTATATATCTTTAATATTGTAAAATTATTCAATATTTGTTTATGATAACTTAAAAGTAGATATTTAGAAAATAATGCGTCAACGCACACTTGCTTTTAGTGGAAATTTGAACAAAAAATAAAATTTAGCTTTAACGTACAAAAATGTAAAAAGGAACAATAATTTATTCAACACTGCAAACATTACAAAAACTCAGAGTTTTAAAACCTAATAATATGTGACACTGCCTCTGATTCTCATAAGTGCCTGTATTCGTCGTAGTAAACTTGCGATCAAGTTTTGGATAGCTTCTTGTGAAATATTGTCCCATTCTAAAAGAATAGCACGTTCCAGTTCTTGAAGATTCCTAAGTGCAGGTAAATAACGCCTAACTGATCTTCTCAAAGCATCTCAAAGATGCTCTGTGGGATTCAACTCTGGGCTTCATAGTGGCTAGTCCATCACTTGAATATTCATGTCATCTAGGTAATCCAAAACGGGTCTTGCTACATGCGGTCGAGCATTATCTTGCATGAAAATGAAATAGTTCCCTATAAAGGGCGCAAAGGGCATGATATGGTCTTGAATAATGTTTTCCAGATAGAACGCAGTATTTATTATCCTCTGATGAATAGGGACTAATTCTATATCAGCGTTAAAGCAAACTCCGTCTCAAAACATTTTAGACCCAGTACCAAACGGTTCCATTGGTAAGATAGTGCAAGCAGAAAATCCATGTCCATGCCTACGCTACACCCTTACATTAAATAAAACTTTCTTCCAGTCGTCGACTGTTCAATTTGCATGATTTTTAGCGAAGCATACTAGCCTACTAGCCAATCCTACTTTCTTTAGTCTTCTTCTGACAGATACACTGGAAATTCTAACATTTTTGACTGTTTGGAGTTAATTACTAAGCTCCACATTAGTGAGTTTTCTGTTTCTAAAAACCTGTTGTTGGAAAAAACGCTCGTCCCTTGCACTGGTGACCTTCTTTTTACCCTATCCACGTTTCCTAGAGTGTGATCCCGTTTCCCTAAATCTTTTTACCATTCGACTAACTATTGCATGATTAACACCAAGCAGATTGGCCATATAACGCATACTCGTCCTTCTTCTAACAAAGTGGATGCCCTTATACACTCATCATTGGTTAAATGGTGTGGCCGATTCATATCTTAACTTAAATGGTATAGACCTGGATTATCTTTTATCTTGGATCGAATCACTTAATAAAATCTAAAGTCAATGACGCTGAAGTAGAATCTGAAATTCAAAAACAAACTCTCACAAAGAATTAATAAGTTCCTTTTAACTTTTTATTACTGCACAACTTTTCAGAACTGTCAAGATCTATTTGTCATGACATAATCCACCTATAATTTGCTATATTATTCCAATAATTTGTTCAAAAATAAAAATAAATTAGAAAAATCTAGTGGTGCGTTAACTTTGAATAGGAGTTTATATTTAAGTTACAAAATGGCGTACAATTAAAGGTTAGACAAGTGTAGTTAATAATGAAAAGTCAACAAAGTTAAAATACCTTGTACTATCCTTTATTAATTAAATAGCATTATCAAATTAACTATAATATTTCTTTTCAAATGTACACTAAATTTTCTTTTTAAAAATATATAACAATAAAAAATTTAATGACAGAGCACTTTGAAAGTAGCAAAGTTGTAAGTCAAAAAATTACGTGAATGAGAAAGATTGGATGATATTTTTATATTAATATTGTCACGGTTAAAATTAGATTTATAATCTTTTCGTTTACTAATGTAAATTAATTATTATTTTGGCGAACCTCGTATACACGTTGTTAAATTATTGGGCATATAAATTGAAATTTGTGTTTTATTTTTAATATAGCGTTGGTTCTATATACATAATTCATTTCCTGTCTCTATGAAAATTTTTTGCTACAAATTCATTTCTTTATTAATTACTAATTAATCTGTTATAGAACCTTCGATATTTCGAAATCTTTTTCAAAAATAGTGCCGCGATTTAATGCATTCGAATTAAATCAAAAGTCCTTGGTCAAATTCGACAAACATTTCGCTAGATTTATCTACACATTTTCCATGTTATCAGCTATAGCCACATGTGGATATGTTCAAAGCAGGGCTCGATTCTTTCTTTTTATTAATCGTTCTGTGCACAAACGGTTGGTTTTTGTTTGTGATCCTGTAACACCTAACCAGCGGTATGTATTTCGCCGATTTTCTAATTAACATTATTGGTAATTGTTGTCTTGTATTTATTAGTTTACCGCTGGGGACTATGGTCCGCCAGGCATTGTTATTAAGATGCTGCAACCTTATGGATGCTGATTTATGATTACCCGGGCCTCAAAATAAGGTCGTACACTTATGTTTTTTATTCCTTCGCATTATGTTGCTCAACCTGCAGCGCACGATGAACGCCGATTATTCATTTTAATAATTACTTTCTATAAATAAGCTGCTATCTATTTGGTTTACAACTTCGTTGAATTTTTATCAAATTATCTTCGCCACATATGAAGTCCTACTTACGTTGTCTACGTTTTAACATGTAACTTAGAACATACGTAATATTTAATCATATAAATTACAATATATTAAATTTGTATTACTCACTTTAAACTAACACCGTCTAATTCAATATTAATTTAATTTGCTTTTGCTATTTATATTAAACACGCTACAAGCTTTACTTTGTAATCTTCCACTACTATAAAGTTATTGTTTATTTTTAATTATTTTAAGATCCAGTTATTTGAGTGGATATACATGCATATGCTTGGTTTATTCTCGAGAACGAAACCCTCGCAAATGGACCATCAGTCAAATTGTTTTTAGGAAAGATTTGTTTTATTACTGTTGCTATAGTGTATTATGATTTAATAACGCTTTGCTTCTCATTTAATTTAATTTGCTGCTTTTCATTCACTCGCGTCCAAGTAAGACATAGTTACTATTTAAATTCATTTATTATCGTCTAATATACGAGGTACGTTCATTTAATCCTTGCATTAGCCTTAATCCTCAAAAGGCAAGTTCAGTAACTTTTGCTTGATGTATGCGTCCCTTCGAGGACATAAATTTCACTTTGTTATATTATCAGTACTTAAACCTTTTTGTTGAATTGCAATACTTTTTTTATTTGTTGATTTCGCCAGTTTTGTGGAATAAATACTGTTGTAAACTACAACATTTGAATTATTTTTGACAAACAGTATTACTTAACCCTTTTTCAGCTAGGTGGAACTTCTGACTGCTGGACCAATGGTACAGCTTGAGAAAATTTAAGGCAAAATAAGTACACCACACGTCTTGTCCTTTAAGTGTGTGCTGCCTCTGCAATTCTGTGAACGACTGGTGCCCATTCTTATCCTTTTACTTTGTTGGAAGCTGACCTACCTTGTGCTAACCCCGATCCCTCTCCGGCATCAAACGAACTAGCTGGCACAACCGAATCTTGCGACGTTGAGAATAGACTCACAGTGACGTTTCACGTCGTAATATGTGTGGGAAAAGTCAGTCCTAAATATCAAAATATTACATTTTCATTGTCTGATTAATATTAGATTTTGTGGAAATTAGAATTTTTGTAAAAACCATTTTTGCCTTATCCCCCAAAATCATTTCTAGCAGAGGATTTGGCATATTAAGAAGTATATTACTAGTATACGGGTATAAAAAATCATGAAAATAGCATTTAGTGGGTATTTTTCTTCTTCGAGCCAAATGGTAATATTTTATTATATTTATGCTGAATATAAAGAATATTTACGAATTTAAATAACTCAAGTAACAGAGGTTAATGGCAAATTGATATACGAACATTTTGTTTGTTTCTATATATAGAATAAGATATTACTCGTATAAATATTTAACGCCATTTAAAGTACACTCTGTATAAACAATTTTGTGCTACAAATAACTGGCTATTATTCTTAAATACCCACTAAAACTCTAAATTCCAAAAATTACTGTAACTAGTATATTCATACTTTATCCTTTTAAAAACCACTGTCTTACTACCAGGACACATATTCAATCATCAATAAACCATATTTTTTAAATGCTATATTAAACCTTTGCTACAATAACTTATTTTATATTAGCAACTATAATAGTAATGAAGAGAGAAAATCAAAATGATTTACTGCACCAGGTCATTATTTTTGAACACATAATGTCCCCTTTTAGTAAAAAGTGAAACACGCATTCTAAATAGAAGTCCTGATAATAGAACACGATTTGAGAACTACTGTAAAAGCAATGATGCTTTTAGTAGGGCGCTAGACCCGGAAGGATTAAAATAGTTTAGCATATTTGTCGAAATATTAGCGAAAAGTTGTTTTGTAACTTTTTCAATAATTTTTTACCCTTCACCCCCTTATGTAAACGCCTTTTTATCTAACTTTGGATGTTGAATACTGCTTAAATTTGGGTTTTTACTTACAATCAGAAGGTATTTGCGAATTTTGTTTTTAAAACCACTGGATAATAGAACAATGATCCTAGCTGTCCCACATTTTCTGCAAAATATTTTAGTTTCTTTATAATGAAAATGTATTCAGAATAAATTTCTTAATAAGAATTGTTAAGAAAAACTCGGAATCTAATATTTCTCCATTTTTAAGACCAAAAGGTTTTTCATGTATCTAATTATTTCATTTTGATCTTGATCTAATACTATTGAGAAAATAAAAATCGCTTTAATAGTGCAGTCTCGCATAAATTGATCAAATAAATAGTAAATATGGAGAGAAATCTGCAGGTATACAACAACGTAACTCGTGCAATTAAACTAATGAGGGAGCATGACAAATTTTATAATTGGGACATGAATGAATTTTAAAGCTTCTGTAAATGCCTATGTGAAGGAATTTACCTAATCCAATCCATTATTGTATTACTTCAGGAAAGTTGAAGTCGTAAGAAGAGGTAAGTAACTGGCCAGTATAAATTCCTTGGTAGCCTTTTTACATAAAACGTGATAAACCTGAACGTATCTAGTGTTACGTAATTTCATAAAAAAAAGATAACTTCCTAGAAATGTATTTTAAAACTTCTAATTAAATGTTGATTAGAATAATTTATTTAAAATTATTTTCAATTAATAATTAATAGCAATTCTATAACAATTCCTAGTTAATGATTGCATTATGATATACTTAAACATTAACTACGGTGATTATTCTTGAGAAAATAATAATATATTGAAGCAAACGATTTTATTCAATTTGTTGCAACACAAGTATAGTTTATATTATAATCGAGTCGATGGGTAAATTCAGGGTCGTTTCTATTTATTTTAATTAAACCAACTTCCCTGTCATTTTAATGAGAATATCTTTCTATGTCTTTTGAAATTGCGCAGTAAACTTTATAATAAATTACTATTAAAGGGACATACTTATTGCTCTCTGAAAATTGCTTCATACGCATTTGAAGAAATTAAGATTTCACTTAGAATTTTTTGCATACCCACTGTTTATAGGACAATAAAAGAGATATCGTTATATGCTGATATATAGTAATAGTCGTTATTGGCGCCCTGGGTGTAAAACTAGTAATAAAACGTAATAGTTTACTACGAACAGTTACACTTCACTTCATGCGAGCTTTATGACATTTTCATTTTTTTCAGGACGTTATGCAATATTTTAGTTCTCCTTATTACAAGTGGCGAAACCTACCGCAGACTGCTAATTACTGTTACTAACCGGGATATTAGAAATATACATAAATAATAAAGAATATATATTTTCAATGTAACTGTAATTTTAACTACTGTTTTCATTATACCCCCTAGGTTATCAACAAAACAGGCATTTTCAATCAAGGCACAGATATCATTTGATAATTTATATAAAATTAAGTTCAAAAACCTATACACATTTTTCAGTTAAATAGTATGAGGTCACCTATTCACATAAAACATTTTTCTGCTTTCGATGAAACAGTTATAAGTAATTCATGTTGGTAATGACATAAAACCTTTTTGGTTATATTTGGGGAGGCTTAGTATAGTTTAGTGGTTAGAACGCCCACCTCTAAACCAAACCTGGTCGGAGTTGATAAATTTTTCAATGGGGAAAAATTTAGAAACATACTTTTTTCTCGAGTGATGTCAAGTGGTCTAGGGGTCCCAGTTCGATCATTTCAGATTTTGTTCAAATTTGGTATGTAGGTTTCCCACATAACCAAAGCAAATTTCACAAATTTTTAGCTCATAATTTTTAATGCTTGATGAGTAATAGCCTCTTAAGTAGAGGTTGTGCGAATCTCTCGGCGACATCTCTAAACTTTTTGCCATCTTTACAGGACTGTAATTCAAATAATAAGCATGTAAAAGGTTTCAAATTTTGGAAAATTGTTTAACAGCTTATATTACTTAAATTCTACAAATTTGAGGCCGATTGATTGATTACTTGTGCTACAAAGGGCACTCAAAGTCTTCACTAAATTTGTCGCAACAAAACTTTTTTCAGGTTTAGATAGCTATATCTTTTTATTTAGTTTAATTAGGAAGCTCTTCTTTTGTCAGTTTGTTGTATGCTAACTTCGTTATAGAACTTGTAAATTTTAGCTGTTTTGCTTTCATACTTTTTAAGATAATTGAAGGTAAAGTTGACATTTAAAACTTTGGCTATAAATTTAAGCGATATTTAAGCTTCTATATCTCAGGAAGTACACCTGATCCATAGTTTATTTAACTACATTTAGAAAGAGCATGTTTTTCTCTACAAAATATCAATTTTCCAGCATTAATATTTTCCTTGGTGTCTAAAATTATTTAGTAAAGTTTCTCATGCGAGCTGTCATTACGAATCGGTTAAACCATATAGAACACTTTTGGTGGTTCAGTTTTGCCATTCTTCAATTTATGGTAGACTGTTTATGTTGATTATTAGGGTGTGTGTGCACAATTCATCAACATGTCAAATTATTGCTAGTTAGCAGCATTATCGATAAGTACTACTAAGTATTGATGGGTATGACAGTATGTAATACTGAATCAAAAAATTGCATGCATCACCAATGTGAGGAATACCTAGGAAAAATGCACTTGAATCACACCTAACTGAGCTGTACAGAGATTTTGATCTCGATGAAGCTGGGGAGTACAAACATCGGTTGTAAACTGATCGCGCTTTGCTTGAAACTAAGCAACTGCCAGTTGATGATTTTGTCACAGAGTTGGCATCAAAAATTTTTGACTTGACCATTCATCACTTTGTTTCAAAGAATCAAACATAGTATCTTAAAACTATGAAAGAAAATATGAAGCCAGGTGAAGTAGTTATACTACTTGATTTTGCTGAAAATTACTCATTTGGTGTCCACCATGCTGTTCAAGGTTTTTATTGGAACAACAGTCAAGCAACTATGCATCCCTGTGTGGTATACTTTATTTAAAATGGACAAATTCAATGCAAAGGTTTTTGCATAGTCAGTGATAGTTTGAGGTACGAGACAATTGCTGTTCCTGTTTTTTTGGTAAAAGTTCTGGAATTACTGAAGCAACATGTAGCCAATCTACACAAAATCATGCACTTCAGTGATGGATCTGCAGCTCAGTACAAAAATTTCAAAAATTTTGTCAATTTGTGCCATCATCACAAAGATTTTGGTTAAATGCTCAGTGGAACTTTTTTGGAACCAGCCATGGAAAATCAGCTTCTGATGGAATTGGAAGTACTGTGAAACGATTGGCAGTAAGAGCTAGCTTACAGCGCCCAAAAGAAAATAAAATCCTCACACCTCTTGACATTTACACATTTAGCGAGCAAAACTAAACAAAAAAATTCAATTAATTTTTTTTGCAAGAGAAAATCGCCAGTTCATTCCAATTGATTTGCGAAAAATTCAAGTGAAAAGGTGTCTGGAGATACGATGTCATTTATTGCCACAATTGCAGAATTAGCTGATGATCCTCCAGAATTTGAGGTTTCATCACTGCAGCCGGGACAGTATGTTGCTTGTATGTATGACAACTGCTGGTGGGTTGGCAATGTTTGTGAAATCTCAATTGAGCAGAATGGTGCACTGATAAACTTCATTCATCCTCATGGACTATCCAGTTCGTTTCAATGGCCAAGTCGAAAAGACACGTGCTGGATCCCTGATCAGCACATTATAACAAATCTTCCTTATCATCGAACCAAAGATTAGAAAAAAATTGCATCATTTGGTTGGCAACTTTTTAATTAAATGTACCCCTGTTTTCATAAATTCACAGCTTTGTACAAAGGAAGACCCAAATATGTGCAAAGTATAATCAAAGTATATTAATATAAAGTTTAATTGATTTGTAATGAGAGTTCGTGAGAAAAAGTTTACTAAATAATTTCAGACGGTCAAAGAAAAAAGCAATTCTGAAAAATTGATATTCTGTAGAGAAAAACATGCTCTTTCTAAATCTAGTTAAATAAATTATGGATCAGGTGTCCTTCCTGATATATAGAAGCTTAAAAATCGCTAACATTTGTAGCGAAAGCTTTTTATGTCAATTTACCCTCAATTATTTTAAAAACTGTTAAAGGAAAATAGATAAAACTTTCAAGTTCTATCACTAAGCTGCCGTACAACAAAATGACAAAAGAAGAGCTGCCTAATTCAACTATATGAAAAGATATAGCTATCTAAACCTGAGAAAAATTTAGTGATGACTTTGAGTGCCTCTTGTAGCACAACTAATCAATCAATTGGCCTCAAATTTGCAGAATTTAAATAATATAGACTGCTAAATACTGCTGCAAAATTTCAAACCTTTTACACATTTATTCATTGAATTACAGTACTGCAAAGATGGCAAAAAGTTTAAAGATGTCACCGAGCGATTTAGACAGCCTCTACTTAAGGGGCTATTGTTCATTAAGCATTAAAAATTGTAAGCTAAAAATTGTGAAATTTGCTTTGGTTATGTAAGAAAGCTATATACCAAATTAATTTAAACAAAATTTGAGATTATCGAACTGGGATCATATTAAAAATTAGATCACTTGGGATGGAGTTACCCATTATGCAAAATTTGACGTTTAGTGCAAGTTCTATCCTTGCTACTGTATTTAGAACTTTATTTTTTAATACCTTGTGTACGTCGTCGCAATAATTTTCAGTAATTAAGTGAATTTGAAAGGGGACGAAAAGTAGGGATGCGAGAAGCTTTGTGAGAAATCGCAATATTAGGGACTGTCTTAGCACCACCAGGTCAATTAGAAATGAATGACTAGCTGCTACAGGACAACTCGGTACAAGATCAATTTACCAAAGAATAAGATCCTTTAGTTCCGGTCCTACCGACCACGTCCCATCTTGTCATTAACCGAAACACATAAGCAAGGGAGACTGCAGTGATGCCAAGAATAGGAACACTGGGATCAGGAATGGAATCAGATTGTGTTTAGTGACGAATCTCGATTCTATTTGTTGATGAATGATGGATGTAGAAAGGTACGGGGAAGATGCGGAGACAGACGAGAACTTGAATATTGCGTAGAACGCGCGACAACGCTTACCACAGGACATACGGTTTAGGCAACAATAACATATGGAAGTAAGTCCTTTCTATTATTCCTAGAAAGAAGCATGAACACCGCCAATGTCTTGGAACCCGTTGCCTTATCTGCGGGAACTAGAAAACTCGACTTTTCAGCAAGATAAATGCTAGGCCCCGCACTGCAACTATCACTGAAAGGTTGCTTTGCCAAGCTGAAGTTACCGTTCTTCCATCACTAGTAAGATCATTGGACCCTTCTCACATTCAACATGTATGAGATATGATAGACAGAAGGTTGGGGCGATTGTCTGTTCGGAAGTTAAATTTTCAGCACCTTTGGAATGAAACTCAGAATGCTTGGAATGCCATATTGCTGGAAGATATTGATCACCTCATCTGAAGCATGCATCACAGAGTGGAGTGATTAACATAAGAAGAGCTCTAACTCATTACTGAATTTGAAGGTTATCGACTACTACAATTATCATAAAACTTTAATCATTTAATACACTATACCTACCCACTGTATCATCAAAAAATGGTTAAAATACATTTACGTATATTGGGTGTTATATTTTCAATGTCACGTAGTAGATATTCAAAAACACAAAATAAATAAATTTATAAAGAACAATTGTGAATCAAAATAAGTTGTTAAAAAGCTCTAAATAGCAGTTACATTTTCGACATCATTTCTATAATTGATAGTATTATTATTAATTTTGCCGTAACGCGTTTCTAAAAAAGTTTCTTTATTAATGCGCCCATCAGAGACTAAGATTTTGGTATTGTAATCTATTTTGTGACATAAATCGTTGGAATGGTGTAATAACTGAGTAGATTTTGACAGGGTTGCGATTACTTTGGTGTTGAGTTATGCGAAGTTTAACCTTCTGAAATGATTGTACGCAATACACCATGCCGCATTTTTTACGGGTATTGAATATATTCTGTTACTTTTATCTAATAATTATTATAATTTTTAAAGAAAAATACCATCGTGCAGTGAAACTTATGACAAACATTGTAAGTACATTCGTACTTAAACAAATACGTAATTAATTAGGATATTGGATTTTACATACATTATTAAAACTGAGTCAACTCATTTAAAAAAATATCTTTTGATTATTCAAACTACTCTCGGTCGTAATTATTTCGGTTAATTGACGCTTTAGTGTGTTAGATTCAGTTTTTAATTATAATATTATAATTATTGAAAATATTCAAAACGTAATTTTCACTGTCAAGAGATAGAATAAAACAGGAAATTGGAAATTTAGTTACATACAACAGTGTGAAACTAAATCATCAACAAAATCAGCTAAAATAGGGCTTAAAGTTGAACTGATTGGAGCACCAAAAATTTGTAAATACATATATCTTGAAATACACAGTTAGTTGTGTTAAAAATAAAATGATTCACTTTAATGGATTTGCCTAGAGTTGCCTTCCATTAGCTCGTTATGTTTATTAATGTTTCAATTCGAAAACTTTAAATTTCAAGTAAGAAATCTTTAAACGTTCTATCGATAACAATAAAGCTTTAATAAGTTTAAAGCAGAGGAACCTAATTAAAGAACGAACGCTAGAAGTACAAAGCTAATAAATATAATTTTATACTTTTATTAAGTCTTCAGTCCGTGGAGTTTATTTGATATCGTAAAATCTCTCTTGAAGATCTACGTATAAAATCAATATAAAACAGAAATGGTGTATTTGTCAACGCTGTATCAGAACCAAACTTAATATTGTTACAATGAAGATATAAGCAATTATTTAATTATGTATCTCAACCTATGTGAACCGAACTGAAATGATTAATTAAAAGAATCTATATTTTTGGTTACGAAAATTTAGCCCTAACAAAATATGGCGTTATCCCATCGTATTCGAATGATAGAATGCTATCCCGAGATATGTTCCTCCAGCATGGAGATAGTTGCGATTGATCCCGGACTCGAAATTTTTCTTACAGTTTCTGACAAGCGGTCTATTGGATTTATACTCAGGATTTTTGAAGACCAATTCAAAGTCGCAATATCAACTTTCTTAGGGCAGCCAGTGATAGCTACATAATTATGTGGTAGAGCATTATCATGCCTAAACAGGAATTGCGATTAATGAAGGAAGCTATTCTAGAATACTTTACATCTCTGTTTAAGGCTAGCCTACACACATTCAGTGACCCTGTATGGGATTCGTAGCTAATAGTTCTTCAAAGCATAGAAGAGTAATTTCTGGGCGATACGAAGGTCACATAACATTTATCTCTAAATATGATGACGTCCAACTCAATTCCACAGACTACATCGTTCGGAAAAAGTCCCGTGTCTAGCCACCCTAAACACACTTCAAATGTTTCCAGTGTGTCTGTCAATTTAGCTACTGAATGCAGACTGGTGAAAAGAAAACAAGTATCAGGTCTTCTATTGGTCAGTTAAGATTTCGTTTGGTTGCAAACCTAGACACTTCGAACTTACCTGATTAAACTCTGTGGGTAAGCACTCGTTAAGATTCTGCTTCTCGATCTGAAAATTGTTAGAAAAAGGCCACCTTTTTATATTGCTGTAAGTCGATTTTATTCTTTCTAGACACCGCCTAAATATCATTCTAATGGTTGTGTGATAAGCAGCAAAGGTGCGGGATTAAAGATTTAACGACTAAATTATTAACGCTAAGTTTTACTCCTTAATATAAAGTTGAGATTTCAATTAATGCTGTTATACGAGGTACGACAGTTAAGTAATGAGGCTGATTTTTTTTGTAAGATGTGACAACCCTGCAGCTTGCGCAGGCGCTCCATCTTTGACCTTGATCTCTAAGATACTGCTAGTTCAAGCGGCACATTGATGCGGCCGTTCAGTCGTGAGTTGTGCTGAAATAAGGTAACACGTGTTTTTGTCTCTCGTTACAGAAATGGAATCGCGAAATAACACACAACAGTATGCCATTTCTTTTTGTGTTAAATTAGGTGAGATTGCGACAACTTAGGGTAAGCTTAAGAAGGCTTTTGGAAATGAGGTTATGTCAAGAGCTCAAGTTTTGCGTTGGCATAAAATGTTTTGTGAAGGCAGAATGAATGTTGAAGATGAAGACCGCAGTGGACGCCCATCAACCTCACGGACTGATGTCAATATGGACAGGGTGCGTGAAATCGTACGATCTGATCTAAGATTATCCGTTAAGATGATGGCACAAGAACTCAACATCAATCGGGAAACTTCGTCAAATACTAACTCAAAATCTGGGTATGAGAAAAATTTGTGCAAACATGGTCCCCAAAAATCTCACAGACTAACAGCGAGGAAAAATGTGGCAGCCGATTTGTTAGAGTAAGTGGAAATCAATTCAGATTTCTGGAGCCGTGTTATCACTGGTGATGACAGTTGGTTCTACCCGTATGATTCATAAATAAAACGTCAAAGTTCGCAATGGTGTTCAAAAGGATCACCTAGATCAAAAAAAGCTCGCATGTGTGCTTCTTCATTGTTCATAAAGAGTGGGTACCTCCTGGCCAAACAATTAACCAATATTTCTACAAAGAAATTGTAAAAAGACTTCGAAAACGTTGCTGATAATTGAATTCTTCATCACGATAATGCGCCATCCCATACTGTACTGTCTGTGCAGCAATTTTTAACCTCAAAACGGATTTCAGTACTACCAAAGCCAACTTATTCACCTAATATCGCTCCGTGCGATTTTTTCTATTTCTAAGAGTCAAAGTGGTGGTCAAAGGACACCATTTTCAAACAACAGAAGATGTCCAAGAAGCTGTAACGAGGGTCTTGGAGAACATCTATATAATAGTAGAAGAGTTTTAATATATATATATATATATATATATATATATATATATATAAAATTCTCAGATATAAATAATGTGTAAAATAGATAGCTTTAACATCCGTTTAGACTAAGTTGTAACAGTTAAACAAAGTTGCAGATTTGCTAAAGCAATGGACAGATCATGGTAAACATGTGACTAAATCAATGAATTATAGTACTTAAAGTAAGCATGGAAATTTACAAAATTTTCCACAAATAGATCCCCAAAGTTTTAATACTAGGAATTCCAAAATCGACACGATATATGCAAATTAGGATATTTCTTGTATTAACGAATATAATGTGCCATGAAGATGTTCACTTCGTGAAGTTGAAAGTTTATCATTGTAATCTGGAGGATCACACTAGATGTAGAAGGTTCTGCAGAGGTATCGGTCTAGAAAAACATTTGCAGACTTACTTTCTGACAGTACTTCTCAATGAGGGATGGCAAAATGTATCGGAAGGAATATTATAAATGCAAGGTTTTGAGAATTAGAATGTTCTGAATTTTCCTACTTGTAATTCTGGTATTTATACTGCTTTTCTTATCATCTAACAATAAATTGTAAGATTAATTAAATAATTAATTTTAATATAAAGTGTGAATGTGTATGTCATCTATGTGTGGGGTTATGTTTTTATATATGGTTTGTTTACAATTTTAGTTAAATATTACGGTTTTCTATTTAACATTAATAGTTTATTCCATTCTCAAATACTAGATGGTCCTGATGGTATTAACTATTAATTAAATATTTTCAACCTTAGAATTCAAAGATTTTTAATTACATATTTTAAATTGATTACTTATGATCTTTTATTAATTCATTTATTATTTACTATTCTATAAATTAATTCTTATATAAATGACAGGTTACCAATTCTTACCTTTTTAATTAGTTACATGTATCATGTAAATAATCATAATTGGGAACACGTGACATACTATAATATATTACGTTCTTTTCGTATACGCCTGACCCTTTAACAACCGTCGTGGGCCCATAAACAAAATTGAGACTCGTCACTGAATACAATTTGATGCCATTCTTATGCTGAATGTGCTCTTTAGCTATTAAATTCTAATCTGAGGGCATGGTGGAGCAGGGTCAGAGGAAGACACAAAAATGGACGGTACAAATGCATTCCATAAAATTTTATCCTGCAATAAATAGATGATATTGGCATTCTGTATACTACATCTCTCATTCTGTCTATTACAGTTGACCGAGTTGTGGAAAACTTGTCTCTTGTGGTCAAAAGTTTTAAACGATGTCTTTCACGATCTGCAGTTGACCCGGGACGTCCAGATCCAGGCCGACGTTATTGAATCTCTTCTTCGGACCATCTGGACCAACATCTCACCACCGTTACAACATCACGGCCAGCAATATCTCTAAACTAAGGTACGGCGTCTCCCATGCCAATAATACGGCCACATTCAAAATCATTTAATTGTTGATAATTTTCAGGCTAAAGAACTTTTGGCATTCTTAAATGTTCAGAAGGCAATAGTGGACAAAGAAATCGTAACATTGACAGCTATTACACACCGATTGGTTTATTTCATAAAACAAATTAAAGAAAACAGCAAGAACCGATAGATTGATTTTATTCAAATATTAATCATTACTTTGTTTCATCAAAATAAACTTTTTCTGAAAATTTCATTAAAATTGGTCAACAGCTTCCATGTGTTGCGATTTTTATGAGTCAATATATGATTATAAAAATTGTCTCTGTTTATGGAAGTCTTGTCTATGGTGCTGATGCGGATTGTTTATTTGAAGCAATGCGTCATGTTAACAACTACGAAAGAATAGTGGAAGGTATTATTCACAGGTTCCTCTAAATTAAATTTAAAGTCAGTATTCTTTAACATTGGTAACATCCATATTTTCATTCCAATCACTTGCTCTCTTTATAAAATTGGGGCTTTATGAAAAAATGTGAATTTTGGTCATGATAGATATATAAGGAAGGAAAATGCAGCCTTGAATGCATTGGGACTGTAAGCAAGGGTACACTGCTATTTCAGTCTCAGGAATAGTCATGATAAGAACTTCAATTACGTCAAACTCAGTTTACTTTTAGAACCGTACTGCTCTGTCAATATAAATAATATTTTTAGTATTCATTTTTACCCGGTAATTCTAGAATCAATTCTTTATTTGCGCAGGTTCATAAGAAAATAACAGTATTCTACAAATTACGCATTCCAATATTGATACCAAAATTAATTAAAACCAAGCATATGTAAATTGGCAAAAGTTATTGTAAGCGGCATTTTTAAACAAAGTATGGTTATAATATTTCACATGCTGGATAAATTTTTGTGGTATCTAGGATTTTCAGATTAAGCTCCCTTGATATGAAAAATATGCACATTTTATTAAAAATTTCAGTATAAATCTGATAAACATCGACATGCCGAAAAACTAATGACTGCAAATAACAGACAACAATATTAAAATGTTTCATAAATTCATTAGAAGTTAAGCGAACGGACGAAATCTAATGTGTGCCATCTATCATACAGTAGGAGATCTATAAAATTTGATCGGTAATACAGTTGCACTTATCATGTCAATTCATTGTTTGTTTACCAGTCATTAGAAGTCGGCGTCTAAAATGCATTGTTTTAAAATAAAAAATTGGAAACATGCTGTAATAGAATTCTTTGTAAAAGAAAATGTTTTGAAGGTAATGGAAATACATGCCCAAATGTGCCAAGAGAATCTGCTCCTTTAAAAACATTGTTTTGTAAGTGGACAGGTAAGTATCAACCTGGTGGAACGAGAATTGAAAACTGCGGCGGCACCAGAAATTATTCAAAAAATCTATGATGTAGTATTGAATGAGCGACCAGAAAAAATGTTTGAAATTTCTGACACTATAGACATCACAAGACATGATAAAGGTTTGTGTATGATGGGTGCTACATTTACTAAGAATTAATAAAGATCCTTTCGAATGCGAGCGAGTTTGAATCGTTTGAAGAAATAGAAAGTCAACTTTGTCGTTATTTTATAACTATGGATGAAACATGGATTTATCATTACACACTAGAGACTAAAGAACAGTCAAAGCAATGGACCGTAGCTGGTTGCTATGTACCGAAGAAAGCAAAGCCGGTTAAATTGACAGGAAAAATTATGGCATCTGTTTTTTGGGATTCAAAAGAAATTTTTTCTTGAGGAAGGTACAACAATCATTGGTACATATTCTGTAAAACTTTTGAATGAAATGTATTATAATAAAATTAGAAATAATAAGAATCCCATAGAACATTTCACAATATGCGAGAAGGTTCCATAGAATTAAGAGAAATAATGTAATCACAAATGATTCATTACTGAAACTTATATCTAAATAAATTCAATGAGTCATGACATTAGAATTTATTATATCTGTGTTATGGTTAATTTTATTGTTGTGTTTACCTGCATGGCCTAGAATTCTACCTTCTATATAGATGCAGTTTAAATTCCTTTAGAGTTAGTTTTGCAAAGAATCTTGTCATGTTAAAAGCTGTTATAAGTAAATAGAAATATAAAAGTTTATTATTAGTGCACTGTAAAATAAATAAATAATTCTATATTAATGAATAATAATAATAATAATAATAAAGACTTTTAAACAACTAACTAATTTCGTTACAGTATAAAAGAATTCCTGAGAAAGAAAACTTTACTAATAAAGGCAAAAATTATTGAAACATCTACTCTATTCACCAGATTTTGCTCCCTTTGATTCTACCTGTATCCAAATCCCAAAACATGAATAAGATAGGTATACTCTTGCTCAAGTATTGATGATGCACATTCGGACATTGTAGTCCAACCAGTACAATAAAGTTCTGGTGTTAATTCTAGCTCTACCAATTTGTCATAAACGTATGCATTCTTTTTATAAAGTGTGTTACTGAAACGGGAGATATGTCAAAATGAACCTCAAAATTTACAGCAAATTTGCGTTTTTTCTAAATACGCTCCCAATATTTCCCACACGAACATGCTATAAATGACCATAATATGTTATAGGTTAGAAATACACTTGCAAACAACTACAGCTGAAAACACCATTTCCTTCGATGACGCATACTCGGACATAGGTGCAGAAAATACTCATTTTTTTAATCTTTAACGAGCATACTTTATTTTGTTCTACCATGATCCCAAAAGTTTCTCGCTGGTAGGCGTTCTTCGTTCAATTAAAAAGGGATTACAGACGTAGAAGAATATTTTATAGGCCTAGCGGAAAATCCCTTCAGGGATGGAACTAAGGACTAAGAAATACAATAAAAATAACAAAAACAAAAGCTACCACTACCACTAAACAGGAATTTGCAAATAAATACTTTTATAAGTAACCTGTTAAAATGCCATAGGTGACTTCGTAAATATTAAATTTGTTAAATGCGCCTACATTATGAAAATTTCCATTTTCCATGAAAAAGTGAATTATTTAATTTTTATTTTTGGACACATTGTATACGTTAGTATGAATACAATTTAAGAAAGAAAATACACATTAAGAATTTAAACAGAAAATTACTACGTTTCTACAAATGCAAAACGTTTTGAAAATCTTAAGCTTTAGTGAGGTAAACCTTAGTAAACCTGACCTTTACCTTGATCGAAGAAATGAAAAATGTACAGGGCGCTCCATTTATAAACTACAACGTTTTGGGTTTTTGGGATACCCTGTACATTATGAAAATAATTTTAAAATATACCTCCAGTATGTTCCTATAACGCTAAAAATAAAATTTTTTAAAATAAAATAATATAGCCGTAATATTTCGTGGCGATAACGTGAATAAACCATGATTTAAATTATAACAAATTCATCTTATTACCGCCATCTATGCTTCGTTCTGAGAAGCTTTCAAATGATCGTTGTAATCAATGCGATCAAAGTGGACGCTTTGTGGGTAGCAAATGGTACATTTGGGAAATTTTACATTTTGTCCTGATGGCTTTATCGATGTTATGCTTTCAACCGTGATTCTAATAAAGAGTCGAGGTGGACGACATAGCATTATTAGTGTCGTGGTGTCTATTTTGTGTCACTATGGCTATTGTAGCAAAATACAGTAAAAATTTGGAATGGTATTACAAAAATTCCCCTCTTTCTCCATTTTAAGGAGGGAACAGGTGGAGCTACATAATGAAAACCAAATCCAGTAATAACGAAGGTATTAATAAAATTGAAAGTGATCTAACTTTTTGGTGGGAAATGAGTATTCTAGTTTCTTCCTAGGAATTGTAATATTTGCTTTGCAATTGTCCTTATCTACCGATGTGCTCTCAAGTATGAAACTTGAGCAAATGAAACATATTAGTTATGAAAATAATTTCAGAATGGTATTTGCTCATGAACACCAATACAAAATTTTTATAAATTCGATAAATTTTGAGTTCGCGGATTTCCTGCTTGTTTTGAAATTGATAATCAAATATAATAAGCCGTTAGTACGCTTAATTTTGAATGAAAATGGGGCAATATATCAAAAATAAGCTTCTGTTGCTTACATAAAGACTATATTTTCCTAATTTATTTTATTAGTTAATTATGGGTTTCCGTCGAGTATTCACCATTTTTCGGTCATAAAAACGTCGCTGTTCTATATATTATGTAAATTATAAATATAAGGTGCGACAAAAAATTCATAGAACCGAAACTAATTTAAGTATACACAATACATATTCGTTGATACCATTAATTATTTATAAAGTGGAAACTTTTTAAAGCTCCCTCAAGGCATTTTAATTAGATTTGGGAAACTTGTGGTGTCATTTTCCAATAGCAAAGCTAGTGGATAAAATTGTGACTAACATTATGTGTGTTGTGGGTACTAATTACAAATTCTAATTATTATTCCATTATAAACGCACTATGGTTATAAATAAACCTTATGAGTTTTAAATATGCGTGTCGGAATAGTCTTTAACAATAAATTATGGTCTCTTTAGAAAAACTAAACCGAGCTCAGATTTATACATTAACGAAGTTTGATATGCGCAACTATTTATTAATTTTCCTCTACTAAAGCTGAAGAAGCAGTTATAAATCAATTTATGCTTAACATGCAGGAAATGCGGGTTAGTAAAATTTTTATTTATTAGTTATAAAATATATTTTGCGGTAAGATTTATATTGAATTTTGCATTGTCGAAAGGCCCATTTTTAATTTAGGTTTCCGGGCTTTTACCTGCATCCTTGTAACTTTTAACACCAATACTGTGGGAGCATACAAATACTAAACACACCCAGCTATAATTACTTCTGATTATAATTATAAAATTATATAAATTAACCATTATTTCTAATTACTTAAACGGGTAATTTGTGTGCCAACAAATGCAGTGTATAATCCCATTAATAAACAAACTATATGCTTTAGTGTTATTATGTGAAAAAATTATATTAATGTCAGAGTTCTCACGATTGTTATTAAATAAATTTCCCATGAATTATTCTTTTTTAGCTAAATACGCACGGCAGTCTTCGCAATCACAGTTTTCTCAATTAGCTTAAAATAATGCATCAACTTAGTGTTTATTTATGCATTTTATGTATTGGGTGTATTTAAAATAAGTTGCGTGCTTTCTTGTTGTAATAGCTTTTTAATTGTTTAATAACCTATTCCGAGCCTTATTATTAAATGTGACTATGTAAATACAGCATATTTAGTGAAATAAATATTGATCTACATTTTGGTAAATAATATAGGTCAGTTCCAGAATGTTAATTATATTACAAATTCTTTTACATATACTGTACATTTATGTATAGCGATTAGGATAACGACTTTTAGGTAGATAACAAATATTAACTCTTGAATATTTGTCTATGCATTAGAGTTGAAACGTTTCAGGTATATGATAGGGAGCTTAATATTTGCAGGATCTATTATTTTCATAAAGTAATCAAAATGTCTTGTCGATCTTACTATAAAAAACATATGGTAAGTGCATTAATTACATTTATAGGGCAAGCATTTAATATATTTAACGTTATTGCTTTACGTATTCTATGTATTGCAACTCCTGTATTCTTCCAATTAATATACCGAAAATAATATATTTTCGAAATTGTAATTTATTTTTGCTATATCCTATATAATCAGATCTCACCGCCTTTACGGAACATAGGCCGCAGTTCCGTTTTAGGGAAACGCAACATGTGCAACGTGTGTAATTCAAACTATGTTTATGTAATAAAAATTGGTTTATATTTTTATCATGATCTTAAATTAAACTTTATTCTACATTTTTCAAATTAAATAAAGTGCAATGTTGTGTTTTTCAGATTTATACAAACAAAACTAAGGAATCGTTTCTAATCGTTTAGAGAAATCAGAAAACTTTGATATCCTTTTAACTAATTTATTTAATTATAAATACTGACGATTTTCTCAGGATAATTTATGGTAGAATATTACACCGGTGCAGAATCTAAACATTGTAATGTATTAACTTCACGTTTTCGGTTCGCTGGATCTGTAACCGGGAATGTTAATTTACAGATATTCTCACATATTTATACAAATTTTTGTAACTGATTGATTATACATATTGTTTAAATTATTCAAATCAGTTGATGACGGTATATGGTAAGGTCCGTAAGCTTGGTCAGATTAGAAGAAACAAAAAGGATAAAATAACCCCTGCAAGCTCAACGAATTCATTACATCTATTTGACGGCATCTTTATTCTATTTTAGTAAAAAATTGCTTTCTTTTTTGATAGCAAAATGAGCACCAAAGTTGCTCGACTTTTATGTTGTCTTAAATATCCTTCCTTAAATTCAAACTGTAATTTTGCGAACAACTAGTAAATGGGTTTAAACTCTTGTTGTTCGTTTCGTGCAACAGGAAAATATTGCAAAACTCACTTTGCACTAATGCCATAATGTACAAAAATTTTTGGCAACGGGCGTTTTAGCGACTTCTACTCTTGCTGCGATATATTTAGTCTTAAAACGTTTGATATTGATTATTTCAGCCTTAATAAGGTAATTAGTGTTTGTAGTGGCGTTTCGTAAGCCGACAGGAATAAAGATCGACTTGAAGACTTTTCCGCCCTAATTTATATAATATAGCCCAATGTTACAACGGAGAGAAGTTCCCTTCAAACTATTTT
Organism: Phrixothrix hirtus; assembly: GCA_024586415.1. NCBI lineage: Eukaryota > Metazoa > Arthropoda > Insecta > Coleoptera > Phengodidae > Phrixothrix > Phrixothrix hirtus. Next base: position 25,438 of record JAHWXV010074641.1, read on the forward strand.
TAATTTGCACTGGGCCAAGGGTGTCCTTTCTCAAGAATTTAGTTATCGCGGACTTTAAACATTTTTAAAAACTTGTCGACATGTCCACTTTAAATCAAGGTTAGAACCAAATCACCCGAAGTAAAGTTGTTCGGTAGTATCTTGTAATGGGCAGGAACTCGCTCAGTTTTAATCGCTTGAAGCTAGTCAGGCTAGAAACTCATGAAGCTAACGAATTTATTTAAAAGCGATTACGAATAGAGTAAAAAGTTTGGGAATTAAATAATCTTTAAGACTGACAGTATTTCTTTGTTGTTTGACTGAAACTTCAGGATACGAAAATTCCCTAGCGTCATTTCGCTATGCCTACTAGAATTTTGCCGAATTCGGAGGAGCTCCACTGCTGGTAGGAATTTTTTAACGTACTCAAACGTCACATTGCATGGGAGTTACGATTTTATTTCCTTATCTGAGAAGAAGGCAAGTTTTTAAGTTTTCCTCCGCTGAAAAATTATGCGATTCAGATCGGGTTTGAACCCGAGTTCTTTATGCGAGAAGGCAAACATGATACCCACACCAATTGAAGCCGTCACGACAGTATTATTTTATGAAATAGTGTTGTCTAATGCGTTTATTATAAACAGGTGAAAGTACTGGGGTCATATAGAGGAACCAAAATTTAGTGTAATATATAAAGTAGAGCATTTAAAATACCATTCGTATCTTTAGAATATTATGAATAATATACTGATTTAAATAAAAGATGCAACGTGTAGTATTTATGAAGTAATTGTATTCAAATTTTACAAAAGTTGTAATGTAGTATTATAAGAAAGCGATTAAAATTTGAACACAAATTTTTTGTATACATTTTTATTTTGTTCCAAATAAAGAAAACATTAACAAATGAATAACGTTTATCAGTTTCCTGTCACAGTTATATTAAATGTCCCTAAAATGTCTAGACTTCGACAACCTGCAAATTATCATCCAGTAAGTGAGTTTGAATGATGCTCAATCATTGTTATGAGAGAGAGAGAGAGAGAGAGAGAGAGAGCGGCTTTTCACTTCGAGAAATTGCCAACCATGTGGGTCGCAATGTAGGAACAGTATTAAGATGTTAATCGAGGAGGTCGGTCTAAAGAAGGACTTTATAAGCGTCGCCGTGGATCAGGACGTACTTGGGCGACTACTGCTCCTGAAGGACGTCATCTAAGAACTTCAGCGTTAAGAGACATGTTTTCCATAACTCGTGTAGTGGGAAGTCATTGGATGGAAACTTTAGGACAAAGGATCTCAATGGCATACGTATATAGCCGAATGAGCTCTTTTGGGCTATGCTTGTACCGACCATTTTTATGCCTACTCCAGGTCATCGCGCTCACAGGCTGGAGTGGTGTAATAAGCGAGCGAATTAGGTGCAGTACTGCCATAAGCTAGTACGACGAGTCTAGTTTTTATTTGTGGTAGACGTCTACGTGGAGGACGTAGAAATTTGGAACTTGCTGTTGATTGTCACACTGCTCGGAGTGATGGTTTGGGTGCAATTCATTATGGCAGTAGATCGCCACTTATTTTCATTCAGAGTAATTTAAACGCTTCATATTTCCATTGCATTCAGACAACTAACTATTCCGTAAACGCAACTAATTATTCCGTCTTATTCGTTCTTATAGATTTCCTTATGTGGAACTCGCGACTTTCCATGCGATGTATAATATTAGTGTGAAAATAAATATATGTAAGTGTAAGGCAGGCGTATTAACACAAGTGCCTAAAACGCATTTTCTCCACACGAGTATTCCGTTTACTTAAAAGGTTTTATACAAACGTTCGGTTTTGTTAAAAAATCACGAAGATAAAATCAAGAAAATTTTGGGCAAGTTTTATTTATTTTCAATTCTTTAAAACTACAAAGGAAATAATATGAATTCAGGTACCAAGATCAGTGATAGTGTTCTTTAACAAGGTAATCAAAAATAGTGCCGAAAATTTTTTAACAAAAGTGGACGATAAAATAAATAAAATTAGAACCTCAAGGGACAAATTGAGTTGCATGTTGGTTGAAGATATCAAAGACAAAGGAGATATTCACCATATTGTTGTACTGTGCGTAAAGACAAAAAAGGGTACTGAATTATTAGATTCTAATTGATAGGTAAGTATAATATAAACATTATAACTGTTAAAAATTCAAAAATTGGAAGTAGTTAAATTACTATAATATTCTAAAAGATCATATGTGACAATTTCAGCTAAAATAGGGTTAAGAGAAGAACCAATCGGAGATCCAAAACTTTGGAGATGGAAATTATTACGAAAACTGCAAAAGTACCTACGTCTAACAAAAATCGCGATTGTAAAAACTGATATAGTTTCGTTCGTTTTAACGTTATTAATAATTAAGTTCAAAAAGGCAATGTAAAAGACTTTAAAAATTCGTGGAATGCGAGAAAGAAATACCAAATAAGTTACGCTAGTGGAATAAAGACGCCGCTTCCTAAATTAGTATATAAACAGCTATTCAAGAACACTTAAGACACTTCGTTTTCGACTGCGAAATCGGAGAAATAAGGTTGTACACTCATGGTGGGGCTCGCCTAGTAAATTATCCTTTGATTTAAAATATATAACCGAGCCTACGAACCTAGTTTGAAATTAGAAGGTTGTCGAAGTTACCGTCTTTACCGACCGTGTCTTGTTACTAGGGTGACGAGCGCCTTCGATGAAAGATATTCATGATCCTCCAGTTAAACAGTTGCTTGTGTTATAAAATAACTGGAATATTCTGTAAGTCACCATCATCCGTTGAGCGTGACCCGTTTTAATTTTGCTGCCGCAGTTGACAGTGCGACTCGGTGGACGATTCGGATAGACCCGCTTATAGGATTTGTATACGCGCGCTTTAGTTGCTCGTGCCACAAAAGCTAGCGTTGCGAAGCATTCAGACCGCAAAAGTAAATCTAACAGGAGTACATAAAATACTTAGGTTGATTGTAAGCCGTTATTAGACAACTTCCAAAATCATTCTAGCATTCGTTTAAGGCATCTAGAAATTAACTACCGTTGATAGCCAGCCTCCTCACGAGAAATGCTAATTGATTTAATTGATACTAATCCAGTAGTGTCATTCGTTCGTTGTTAAAATTAACACTAGCCGAAACAAACTAATTGTCCTCAGTAATAATTAAATGTATTTATTAATTGAACTTTGCGAAGTAAAATTTAATACTTGATTGTCGTTGTTGTAGATACGAACAATTGTTAAACAATCCTATTATTTCATTTATTTCACTTTGTATTTATTTGATTTAGTATTAGATGCCTAGAAAATACTTGCATAATTATTTTGAATCCTTCATTATTATTTTGTACATATTTTTACCCTGTAAATCGTTCAGTTTTTTTATTAGAACAATATGTGGCTTATTAAGGTTTATTAGCTTATTGTTTACAAACTAATCTAGCTAGGTACGAACAATAAAGTTCGACTTCACCTGAGTCCTGTAATGAAAGAACCTACCCGCACGATGACTACCTGTAAAAGCAAAATATAAATAATTTTTCCTTGCGGCGTACTTAAATAAAACCGCAGTGTCACAAAACTATAAGATAAATTAAATAATTTCAATAAAATGACACTAGTTTAAAATCAATTTTACGAAATCAAATTACGAACAATCTAATTTTAATGATGATTAAGAAAAAACTTCTTAAATATACCTAAATTGCTTAATTTTTGCATCTCATTCATTTCCATAAAATAAAATGAAAGTTAGATCTCTTTCGAAGAACTCGATAAATTGCTTCAGAACCTTTGATATTACATTTATTAACATTATTTTGCGAAAAATGACGGGATACTTACACTTCCACAATGTATACACTATCAGGTAATATATTGTGTTTATTAATACCTAATTATGAAGGATACTAGTAAATAAGTAGTTGACCTTTATTGTTAATTCAAAATACAGTCGGACTGCACTACAGGAAGTATTTGAAATTGTAATAAAATAAATTATTACAAAATGAAATAAAATTGGAACATGTGCAATATTGTTTTTTGTTGACGATTATTAGCTTGTCTGCCATCATTTTTTTTAAACATTCGCTTTTCTAAAAGGATTTAAAAAATTTTTCTTAATTACAATATATTATTGTAAGTTTAATATAAGTTAGTTGCCAAAAATGTTATTCGTTTTAAATTGCATTATGTGTGTACTTTGCAACAAGTTTAGCAACTGTAAATATTTTTAAACTTGTGCAAATAATTGATAAAGTTTATTTTTAATAGCACAACCGAGAAAATCATGTCTCTGTTGAGGTAGGTTGATGGTATAAAAATAACTTGATATAATACTGTTTGTATTTCTATGTTTCACATTAACTAGTCGGTAGATTTTTAGATATAAAAGAATTAGTGTGGCAGTAATTCTCAAAAACTAGGCCGTGGTCTTGTTTTCAAAAAGATTGTGCCTATATGATATAAGACTAGTATGATTAAGTGTATTGTTAACTACAGATAATTATTTTTTCTGGAAATATTTTAAAACAACCCTATGTAAACTAACGTTTGTTATATTTGTAAATGCAGTGTTGCTTTGAAATGGTTCCAGATATTTTAACCATTTATTCTTTACGCCTCATAAAATCAACAAAAGGTAATAAAAAATTTGGGCACAATCTAATTAAGAAAATTCTTGTAAAACTTGTTAGGAGATTCTTATATGCAATATTTATAGTCAGAAGTTCTATCGCAATTTATGAAAAACTCACGTACGTTTATTTCTGGGCCAGCTTTACTCATTTTACACAGCATTGCAGTTGAATCTAGTTTCGCACTATGTATTGATAAACAAACATTCGCGTAAGTGACATTTTTCAAACTTTTACATAAGGTATAAAAATGTATCCCAAAGCGACTCGTTTTTTTTATCTTTTTCAAAAAGGCCTTTATTTTGAAAATATTAAAAAGCAAAGTAAACACATAAAATGGCGCATCTTCACTTAAGCGGTATATCTATAAACTTTTAAGTTTCATTAATGGTTGGGCATTTTTTTAAACTGTTGAACAGTTTGTGTTGTTTAATTATTGTACGTTTGGTTTTTCAGAATTTTAAACATATACTTTAAAGGAACAGTATTATTATAACCTTTTTAGATTTATTACACACTTTTAAAGAGTTCGTAGAGTTTTAATTTCTAAAAAGTACTGCACGTTATCAGTAATGCGAATTCTGAACACATTTACTATTTAAAACATACGTTACGCTAACAGGTCTTTTACTCCAATCCATAATTTCATAAATCGCAATTAAATTTGCAACCTTTAGGAGTAATTTAATTTTAATTTTGATTTAAATAAGAAGATTTTTTTATGTGATATTATCTCTTTTACGCCTTTAATCTAACTTTTAATTTAATTTTAAATTAATTTTAAATAAAAATTAGGTCAATTTGTGGTATGTCAGGTACATACTTATTAGTCTGTAAATCATAGAGTGTAATTCAATACGTTGTTATTTGATATTCAGGAATTACACTAAACGATTGTTCTTGAACATCTATAACAGGTTATCTGGCCATGTCAGTGGTACACAAAATGTACTCGCATGCAACGGTTTTGAAAAAACGACTTAACGGACTTAATAACTTTAAAAGTTTGTCTCTTGTAATAGATTTTTACAATTATTTTAAAACAACCCTGATAAATAATTAGGATATTCAAAATAAATAATATAGATTTCTATTGTAAACAGTTTGATAGATTATACCAATTTAGTTTTCTAAAGTGTAAATTTGTTTTGTTTTATGTGTAGTCGATGTGATATTGATTAAAGTAACGAATGTTTGTGTGCCTGGATTCATATGATAAAAATGTAACTTAATTTTAAGTTTAATAGGTAATCAATGATGCATCTTAAAACGTTTTTAATTACCTTTGTAATATATTGAACTTATTAAAAAGTCAAAATTTAAACTTTAAACAAATGTAGGTCGAAAAACAATAATATAGGTATATTATCGGTAATATCGGCATCTTTTCATTTAATGATATTGACATTTCGCGTTAAACTAATCTTAATTCTACGAGCACTAAGGAATGTAGATGTCGCAAGTATCAATTTTGGGTCAAGGCCATATACTACATAATTTGAATAAATCACTCTGTATAAATGCAAGTAAGGAAAGTATTTTAGATAGTAAAAGCTTGTAGTAAGAATATACAAACAAAAAGATAGGTAACTTTGAAATTTGGAAAATACTAAAAATGCTATAATATGAGAAATTAATTTAATTCAACAGCACACAATTGGTAATAATTTAGATCCTTAGAGAGACATAACTTTAAAGTAAGTAAAATTTTCCCTCGTCAATAATTTGAACTAAGAAAAGCAACGTAAAACTCGAGAAATTCCTTTGACAAAGAAGTTTAAACAAAGGTTATTGCAAAACTAAACAGAACAATGTCTTCTATTTAAGTTGAAACTTCAATTGAAATTTAAATAATGAAAAGAAAACTTTTATTCCCTACAATAATAAATAATTTAATTAAAATCTTTTTTATTGTAGTGTACATTACATAAAGTTTTTATTGTAATAAATTTTATTGTTCAGTTAAGTTAAAGTAAGTGGATCGATAAGAAACATTGACAGCTATAGATTTATTTAACAAATTATTTCATTGGTAAGTATTCAAATTGTAAATTATAGTTGTCAAATGTAAGAAGTTACATAATTTGTTTAATAAACATATATCTCAAAGGACTAAAGGGAATAGATAAAAAACAAGATATGCACAGTTTTAACTATTTATTAGGTAACATTTGACATACCGAGAAACTTATAAAGTTTAACACCTCCTTAGGTGCAACATCTGATCAAGTTGAACGGTTTTTGCCAAAACCGTTTATTTAGCTTTAATTTATATTGGAAGCAACCTGCTGAACTTGAACATCTCCGTATCTTGTACAATGATCATACAATTCAGAATCAAACTATACAAAATACAGTTATTTGCACTGTTTATCTTGAACAACTATATTCCTACTGTCCTTAGAATTGCGCAAATGTGTTTAGTAAAAGCTTAAGAAGATTGCTGTCATAACAACAATAAAATGCTATCAGCGGGTGTGTATTTAAAAATTCCGATTCTATTTGTTATTTACTTTAGTCTGGTATTTTTTATTTAGTGTGAAAGATGTGGCTTATATAATATTTTGATGTCAAACGCTGATTTATCACACATATCTACTATTCGAATTGTAATGGCTGTTAAAAATCAGGTACGCATTGTAAATAAAGTATACATGTTAAATATTTGGCGTTTAGAATGATTTTCTGTATGATGTACACCAATACAAATTGAACAAATAAAATTGGAACCTCGAGTGTTCAAGATAAAGGGGTGTTACTATACTCAAGTCCGCGCAAAATTTTATAAGTGGTGGGAATGCATATCTATTTTATACAAGAGTGGGTATAATTTTGATCTAAAAATTATACCTATGATGAACTTTATGGCGATCTGGGGTATATAAAAATGGAGCAAGTGTAACCTAAGCTGTATTAAACAGCATTTATGGGTTAGACAAAAAGGAATATATACATAACCGTAGTTGAGCACGTGGACTGCAAGTGACTATGCATGCTTTATGCTTCAGTTTTTCGTTCGAGGTTATATAGTGAGCTAAAGCAAGCATTAATTAATTGTTTGTAAGTGTGACAAATTTCACCAAAATTCCAGTTATTTTGTGGCGCGTATTTCAGATAACATTAGTTAACGTAATTACGGATACATTAGAAATAATTGGATTCACGTTTATAAAATAACTTACAGGTAGCATCTGTACCCCACAATAATTCCCAATGGAGTAAGTGCAACCTACTATGGTTCACACTTACCCCAATATTATATAAAATGTTATTAATAGACTACTCTACTTATTGTAGTATTGCTGAAATATCTATTTATATGGTGCGCACATATAAAAAAAGAACGTTTACTTAAATATCCAGAGGAATCCTTAAAAAGGGCGATAGAATATATTAAATCTGGAACATTAACGATATATAGAGCTTTCAAAAATTATAAAATTCCTAAATGCACTATGTTTTGCCATATAAAAGGATTATGAGGATTAAAAAGTAGTATGTATGGAAGATTAACTGTAGTTCCATTACATGATGAAAATAAAATCGCTGATTGTTTGAAAACAATGGGAAAATGAGGGTTTGGACATACAAAAAGAAAGTTCTGGAATGAATTGGAAGATATGTGAATGAAAATAACATTTCGACCTCGTATAAAGAAGATGTCCTAGGAGATGACCTCTTTATTATTTTTAACAAGAACCATAAATTGTCGTTAAAGAAACTTCAAGGTGTGGAAACTGTAACATTTTCTGTGGGAACTGTTAAAGTGTAAAAGTGACTCGTAAATTGATTTGCAACAAATCGCGCGTGCATTTGTATTTACGTTAAATTCCATAAGATTGTAAAGACAAGACATTATAAAAGACAGTAAGAATATAATCGGGGGTTCTTGTAGATCTCTACTCGAATTTACACCGAACGATTCTCTGTCCGAGAATATATTGCATTTAGATTTACCTTTAAGGTATAGCTATATTTTGTAAAAGTAAAGAAAGGCGCTTTGCTGATTACAAAAGTACGCAAACCGTTTCCGTTGAATTGCTTAGATTCTAATATTAAAATCGTCGTCGCAGAAATAAGCGACGAAGTTAGTTCAGTTATCCGAAAGGGTAAAACCCCTTGTACCGTCCGCCTTCCTACGATTTTATATTTGAGAGTGGATGCGTTGCTCTGTAGCGGTCCCATCTTGATTATAAAGAAACACAGAACGCTTGAGTTTCGAGTTGATTCTGTAGCGGAGACTCAGACGCTACTGTAACCTGTGATTGCGTTGTCGTCAAACATTTTTGAGTTTCTAAGTAGCAAAAGTCTGTTTGACGTCGGTTGCTTGTGATATCTTCATTCATCGAATGGCGTCGGTCGCGAGCAGAGGAAGATATCATTACCCGGATCTCCTGATTTCTTGCGCGAGGGAACTCGCCCGGTCCCCTGCGCTTCTCGAGGAAGACTGAACTATACTAACGTAAAGTGACAGGAAAGCAGAAAAGATCTTTGGGCGGTGAGCGTATTCTGTAAATGGCACAAGACCGATTCCAGCGTACTCCAAAGAGGCCTTAGGAGTACCAACGACTTCTACCGTACCGTATTGAATCTACCCGGTACGGCTAGTGATCCCAGTTGCTAAAATATAAATCAGTTCTTTTCGAACCTGTGAACCAAAGGATACCTTCCGCACTGTTACAAAGCAAGTAGAAAGAAGAGTGTAGATCCTTTCCTAATTTCCAATTATTGTCGGTTGCTGAAATAAGTAACCGGAAATATTAATCCGGATAAATTTGGAACCTAGATGAGACAAAATTTTGCGTAGACCCTAGCAAAAGTAAAGTCGTAGGGCAAACCACTTTTCCATCTCGTAGTGTGACAAACGGTAACGGAAAACAAAACATAACAGTATTAATAGCTTGTAGTGTTAGGTATGCGAAGCTACCACCACTTGTTGGCTTGGTTGGCTCTAGAAGGAGAAAAATTTCCTGGTATCATTTACCCCGCCACAAAACCTGGATCGATGGAGTTAGAAACCTTTAAGAACTATTTTATAAAAAATGTTGTCCCTAATATTGACACAAATGACTTTTTATAATAATATTTGATGGCCACATCTCTCTCATTAGTGTGGACGTGATCGAGAAAGCAATCAAGGGAATTATTAAAGTTATCGTCGCATTCAAGTCGTGTTTTACAGTTCCTTGGATTCAGAGTTTATCGGCCTTTGAAACAGAAATGGGTGAAAAATTGATGAAATAGCAAAGACAAAATTATGGAAAGAAGCTTCCTAATCTACTTTCAGTTCTTCTATTTCAACAATTTGGGACGAACAAAACCCTATTGTAATTTATAATGGTTTTAATAAGGCAGGAATCTTTCCGTTCTGTGACAGTGTTATTGCAAAAGAATTGTACCAACCTGAAATGCATAAAAGATGGTTAACCAGGAAAAATTCAGAAAACTGTTCTGTATCCTTACAGACAAAAATTTAATCTCAATTGGATGAGACACCTTCAGAAAGACCCATATCGCAACCGTCCACATCAGCCCAGAACAATAAGGTTTCATTTGCGCAATTATTACTAGAAACGGTTAAGGAAGTGCCAAGTGGTCAAAAATTCAAGAAATGTATTTGTAAAGGAGTAAACGTAATTACTTCAAAGGAAGAATATTCCTATCAAAGAAAAGACTGCAGAACAAATAAAGAAAAAAGTAGCAATCGTAGGAAGTGATTCTGAGGAAGATCTTGTAATATCTGAAAGTGATTTAGATGACGATGGATTAGAAGACGAGGTTGAAGATATTTTAGAAGAAAACGAATTTATGGAAACTAACCAAAGGTCAACAACTGATTATCACTAAATTTGCTACAAAAAAAAACTATAAACTTACATGTTGCTCAAATTATACAATTTTATGATAGTTACGAATTTGAGGTAAAATTTGTGAGAAGAAACGATGCATTCGGCAGTTTTAGCTGGCCAAATGTTGACGATATTGCTACTATTGATGCTGATGCTGAAAAATTACTTTTGGCATTTCATTTGATGGTTATAATATTTGTTAAGCCCTATTAGAGTTATTATTACTTGTAAGTTGCTTTACTTTATAAATCAATTTTACTGCTTGTAATGACCAGATTTTACATTTTCAGCTAACTTTATAAATTATAAAAGTTATTATATAAACTAGCGACAAAAAGTTAAGGATATACGAAAAAGAACGTACATATAAAATATTTTTCTTAACTTTTTTATTGTATCGAACACACGGTTATCTATGGAAACATTTCTTAAAACAGTCAATCAAAAAGTGTGTATGATTTTAAAGTTATTCGAGCTAAGTTGTTAATTCATTTAATTTAAATTTTGAGCGTTCACTATTGCCTAGTAGCTTAAGTTGGCTTTTACTTTTTTCAATTTAATCTTTTAAACAAAACGCCCAGACACCATTTAACTCTTCCACATGCAAATCAGGCAATAGGTCCTTTGGAAGCTGGATGTACCCAACTGGAAGTTGCCAATAGGTTTAGCGTTTCGCAAAGTGTGATAAGTAAGCTAGCTAAACGATATTCTGAAACTGGATCTGCTGAGAAACGCCCTTAAATAGGCCGCCTAAAAGTTACCAGCGAAAGGGAAGATCGATTTTTGACGCTATTAGCAAGAAGAGACCTATTTACTACAACTCCTAGACTACGCGATCAACTTCGAGACGCTACAAGAACAAACATATGTATGCGAACAGTTCGAAATCGGCTGTATCGTCCTTTAAGACGTGTACCGTTAACACCAGGACATCGAAAACAAAGATATGTTTGGTGTAACGATCGTGTTAATTAGAGAGAAGAATGGAGTCATGTTATGTTCACTGCTGAATCTCGATTCGGACTTCACAGTGACAGTCGGAGAGTTCGTATATGAAGGACTCCAGGAAATCGTCATAATCCCAATCTTATTCAAGAGATGTATCATTTTCGCGGTGGTTTAGTTATGGTGTGGGGTGGAGTTTTTTTGGGTGGCCGCACCGAGTTTTATATTTGCAATGGCAACATGAATGCTCAATTTTACAAGGAGGAGATACTGGAGAATATAGAGCCGATTTAGAGTCTGGATTTCTTTCTCTCGGCGATAATGCTAGACCACATCACGCCCGCATTATTCTTGATTGTCTAAAAAATGAAGAAATTGAACATCTACCGTTACGCCCGCTCAGCCCAGATATAAATTCCATTGAACAGTGTTGGGACATGCTTCAAAGAGTATTGGAAAACCATGTTCCTCCTCCTGCGATTGTGAGAGAACTAAGACATGTGTTATCACTTCTTTGGGATAATCTTGAACACGAGAAAATTGATAGTTTAATTTTAAGTATGCCCAGACGTTTCCAAGAAGCGATACAACAAAACGGTGGTCATACACATTATTAGGCTTAGATTATTCCTAAACTTGAATTGTTGTTGATTGCTATTTTTTACAGTTAAATTTATTTTCTTGTTATTTTGTAATTGTCATTGAGTTATAATAAAGTATTTCTCTTATATCAATTAATTAATATGGTAATTATCAGAAGGTTGAGGATGCCATTTGTTAATGTCATCAAATTTAACGATCTTTTGAATATCCTTAACTTTTTGCCGCTAGTTTATGTATACTATTTACACTTGCCCCATTCACCAGGGGAAGTGTTACCTATTATAGCAACACTACAAATAATTGTTCAACAAAAAGAACTGTTAATATAAAAAGAATACTTTTGAGTACACACTAGTAGTGAGTTACTAGCACATATTCCAAAATTGCGAAGCAAATTAAGTTAAACTTGAAAATCTGTGAGGTGTTAAACGCAACTATTAAAAATAACGGCCCCACTTACCCGGGATGACCTTAATAAAAATGTTAACATTTCCAAAGGAATCTAAAAGGTGAAGTCATAGACGAAAGTTTAGTTTGTGCGCGTTACCATCTATGAGATTTTGAACGGTCTTTATCACATAAAGTATATAGGACAAACTAGGGATTTATTTAAACGGAGCATTGAAATTCATATCCCTGTGACTGTGACGAATGATAAATGGAAAAACAATCAAAATTATTGCTCGAAAAACCTTTAACGTTTTGTAAATTTAATAATTACATATGCCCGAACATCTTAAAAGAATATTCAGAGGTCAATAATAATGACTGATTAAATTGATTGTAAAAAAATGCCTACTGCTTTTTACAAATAACTATAAATTAACCTAAAAATCTCACCATTTTAATAAAGTCTAAAAATAGATATAATTACTACTCACTTTAATAATTTATTTCACAATAAAAATTCATAATTATAAGTTTTCCATGTTAGTAAATTATTTCCTTATGAATAAGTACGGCATAAAACAACAATGAAAATTAAAATAATCGTTAGCTTATTACTTAATATTAAAACACATTTATATATAATTTTTAAATGCTTTACATAATTTTACAATTGATTGAAACGACTAAAAAGATATTGGATTCTTCTGGCAATGAAGTGGAAAATAATTAAAATTCTAAAATGTGTCCCTAAAGACAAAATATCTCTCAAATTTTTGTTTAAGGCTTTTAAGAACTAATTAAAAAAATAGTATATAAGAAAATCTTAATACTATATGATTTTATGTTTCTTCTCCTTACAAGGAATTGATCTAGCAGAAGTAGAAAACAGCAAAACTTGCATGTCAGGAAATATAAACTTTATTTAATTATAACAATTAGTTGTTAATTATGTTTAAATAAGATACAGATTTCGTTTTATAAATCGCATCTTTTGGGTATTTTGCAATAAATATCTTCTAAAGCTGAAATCCTCCAACCTTGCAGTAACAGACACGAGAAAACACCTCAGAGAGGATCAGAGGTATCTACTTATATAATAAAAGAAACAGCAGCTTTGGTTGACATATACAAAAATAGGCTGTTGGTCATATTAGAGCCAGGATTCATTAAACGTACTGATTAATAATACTATTTCCTATGCTGTGAAAACTTGAATTATATTATATTTATATACAGTGAGAGCAACAATGGTTGCCCGAAAAAAAATACTTTCCACTGCTGGTCATACCAATACTTACATCTAATGTACTCCAATTTGTTTTTGTCAATAATGAAGCGGATAAATTATTAAAAACATAACCTAATTTTGTTTTGTTAACCAATACAAATCTACTAACACACACAAATGTCAAACAATTGTCAATTTACTAACGGAGCTAATATCAGACTGGATCGAAGTTTTGATAACACAAGA
>JAHWXV010074668.1:0-17218 GCA_024586415.1 Phrixothrix hirtus
CCAAAACGTGTATTTACACTAAAATTTTGACATCGAAAATTTTGGACGAAAACAATACTTTCTCTATTCTATATTTCATATAGGTAAGAGAAAGTAATAAGTTATAGAAAATATAATGAACGGTATTGCACATTAATCAAATCAATATATAGTAATATGGTGAGATGCAGGAAGACTTGTCTAGTTGTCAACATTAAGTAATTATTGTGTACACCTTGAAGTAACGTTGCTTGCGGAGAAGAATAAAACCGCTCAACATTATGCCATTTTTGCTTCGCAAGTAAACTGCTATGTTAGTATTCGCCATTTCCAATTTATTTTTTAAACAAAAGGTGCAATATATAAATTAAGCTTTATCTGTATATATTTAACCATTCTAGGGTAAATCATAAACAAGCACATACTTATATATTTAAACAAGATGATAAATTCAATTACTAAATGTTATTGTTTTGAAATTAATTAGCTAACATAAAAGTACTAAAACGGTATAGTTAAACACAACATTACGAGACATTATGTTTTTATTATATTGTCGCACTTTTAACTAATTTTAATTCAGTATTGTTATTTTAATATTAATCTATAATCAATAATGTGTGGGTTGGCTTATATTCTATAAGCAGATTTAATAAGATCCCGGTGAATGCGTCATTTGCCCAGAATTTGATCGAAGGTAATCTGATACCTTTTTCCACGGTTTGTTCAAAATCACGTAAACCTCGCTAGATAAGTTATTTTCTAATTTAAGTGGTGATATATAAATTTACTATCCACTGTTCTATCTATTGAGTATGCTTAACAAAAAAAATTTAAACAACTATTTTAAAACAGCTTAAATGTGGATATTTATAACCACCATAGAAGGAACTCTTCGAGTATAATCGATACCTGGTCTACCTACACGACTACTATTGTAAAAATGAGCATGACTTTCTTCGTGGTAGATCTATTTCTGCAGCTGTAGCTTACATATTACGCGACCTACTAACCTTTTGTTTGACTTTTCCAAAGCCTTTGAATTAGTAAATCATCGAATTCTGATTGAAAACCTGGAATAAAACCATACTTATAAAACAGCCTGCAACTTGTTGAAGTTAAATATATGCACAATGAGGGAGTTTTGGTGAAATATCGTTCATTTTTACAACATATTTACTGCGGGGTTCCACAAGGACTCATCCTTGGACCGCTTCGGTTTTTAATTTATGTCAATATTCTTCTATCTAATAACGCCGATGACACCAACATAAAGTACAATGATAATGAAATGAATGATTTGGTTAATAATATAAATGACATACTTTGTAGCGTAGAAAGCTGGTTTAATACATACCATCTAATAGTCAACTTAGACAAAACACAAACAATTTCGTTTTTAACCAAAAAAAAAAAATTGCGTCGCTTTTACTGAAATTTGAAGAAAGGAATATTGGGTTACTTAAGGTAGTTTTAACTAAATTGTTGGGACTGATAGTGGATTACCAGTTTAATTGGAAAAATAAACAGATGAGATCTTTAATAATTTAATAAGGCCAAATTCTGCATAAGATGCCTCAAATCCATCTGCGATCTGTCAATATACTACTAATATTACTACTACTACCAGTCATGCTATTCCCTTAGCGGGGTAGGCAAAGCCCAATAACAAGTCTCCACCTTCACAACCACAGCATGCACCCATACACCAACCCCTCTTACTACCACAGCCCTTCACCACAACTCCCAACACTCTACAGTATCTACACCAGCCCACTATTACCTGCCAATCCTACTATCACTACTATCACCCATTCACTACCTTTCTCCAATACTTTCTGTCCTTACACACTTCTTTTGGATCCATTAAATTCATACAACGTCTTTGGTAACCTCTCCTATTTTTTGCGCTCTTTATTCTCTTTCCTTTTACAATTTCTTCAATCATACTCAACCACCTCTTTCTCGGTCTACCCCTACCTAGTTTTCCATTCATACCTGTCACATATATTCTCTTTGTTAAGCGTTCATTACTAATTAGTTCCACATGTCCAAACCATCTTAACGCACTTCTTTTGTACAGTTCAGTCAACGTCCCCTTCACTTGGCACGTATCCATCACCCATTCATTCCTTACTCTGTCACGTCTAGTTTTGCCACATGCAGATCTTATGTACCTCATACTTACGGCGTTTATTTTACTCATATGCTTCTTCTAACATACCCGTGTCTCCCTGCCATATAAAACAGTTGGAACAAATATATTAGTGTACACAACCTTCTTTGCTTTCATACTTAACTTTTCACCTTTGGTTACTGACCACATGCAGCCAATTATTTTCCTGCCTGCATTCACTCTATTTTCATTTTCACTATCTATTCGACCATCATTTGCAAACATTCGCGCAAAGGTAAGAATACTTATCCACTTGTTCAATTATCTCGCTACCCAACTTCAGCTGACATATTTCCTTTTCATCATTCCTATTGAAAATTATTACCTTTGTTTTGCCGGTATTGATTTTCAGATCCATTCTTTCACTCACTTCTACAAATTTATTCAACATTCGTTGCATTTGGCTCATGCTTTTAGCTACTGGTACTGCATCATCTGCATGCATCAACACTTTTACATCTTCGCTGCCTATATTTATACCACTCAAGTCTTCACATGCACTTCTCACGCATTTATCCTTAAATATATTAAACAGCCAAAGAAACATCACACATCCTTGTCTCACACCTTGCTCAATCTCAAAGTACTCACTTACCGCACCGTTCACTCTCACGCACGCTCTGCTTCCGTCATAAATTGCTTTTATTGCATTCAGTAGTTCTCCCTTTACACCATACTCCGTAAGAGTTGCCCATAACTTGCATCTATTCAAACTATCATACGCTTTCTCTAAATCCACAAATGTCAATATTACGAAGCATATATCATGCTTATTTAGTTCATTTAGTCCACAACCAGATATGGCATAATTTTTTGGGCTAATTCGATGTACTTGCCGAACATTTTAAAATTACAAAGAGGAGAATGAGAATAATTTTCAACATGAACTATAGAGGTAGTTGTAGGCGTATATTTAAATCTCACAATATTTTAACAGCTATTGACCTATTCATCTACGACATTTATAACCATAATACACGAAATAAATTTTTATGCACAGCTACCATTAAAACTAACAATATTTTTAAATCCTTTATGTTTAACTCCAATAAACTCCATAAAATGCTTCCCATTGCAATGCAGAACCTAAACAACCTAGTACAATTTAAGAAAACTTTAAAAGAATATTTATATATATATAGAATTTCTACACATTTACAGAGATTTGGAACGTGTAATATATTGTTTAAAACCTTTTAATTCAATTAAATTTAAAATTAAATTAATTCAAAATTAAAATGTTTTCAACATAAAAATCTCAAGTCAAGTCATTAGGTTATGATTCACCCGCGATTTTTATAACTATAAGTAATAAGCTTGCTTTAGAAAAAGAACCTATTCATAAACGTAATACTACCTTAGATAAGATCTTAGTATTTCCTGTATAGTACAAAGGGAGCGAACTGTCATAAATGTTGACGCATTCTTACACATAGGAAAGAGGCACAAAGACAAGTGGTCAATGTCATAGGGGTTTTAGAAAAATCCCTACTACATATAAAAAGAGATTATAAAAAGGCAGACGCAGCTAAAAAGGGGTCTGTTCCCGTATCTCGCTGAAAGAGCCAACACATTCATAAGTAAAGTGTAAAAGGGTGCAAAAAAGTGTTTGTGATCAGAAGATTTCAGATTCACGTGCAGAGGTACTATTAAATTGTTGAGACTAATTGGATATTTAACATTGAACTTGACAATGAATGCTTAGAACGTTAATCGGACAAAGAATTTCTATTACACGTTATAGTAACTGTAAATAATTTTAGGTTCATTATGCTTAATTATTTTCCAGCAATATTGGTACTGCTATATGTGCATAAACTTAAATTTTTTTATAATATTTTCCACTTACATGTTTTTTAATATAGGTATAAAACATTGACTTTGGTTTGTTTATTAAAGAATCGTTACGGCAATTTGACCCACGACGAAATAAATATTTCAATTCATACTTTACGAAGTAATCAACCAAAGTCAATGAATGCGGAAAAGGAATTGTCCTAATTTGGGACGAAGTAATAGTATAATTCAATTATTAATTCTTTAACCCTGAACTAGGCCAGCAACGAACAATATAATTTAGCTATCAGTATTGGTTATAAGTGTTTGTCATTTATTTCGAAATGTATTAGCTTATTATCTTATTTCTTGTCATTGTGGAGACAAATTATGTGCGTAATGTGTATTTACTCATTGTAATCATGTATACGTTAAATATTTTATTTTCTAATTCAATTTATTTTTATCTTACACCTCGCCTTAGGTACATTCTACGCACCTGGCAAAATGAATAAATTATTTTTGTTATTGGTATTATTATGCGTAATAAACAATTAGGTGTTGCTTTGACATTCGACCTGGTGGAATATGGTTATCTCAAGTTGGCACAAGTGGCCTACCTTATTATCTCCGACTAGAGGGCTTTTTTAAATAATTCACTGTAAATATCTCATTTAGGCAGTTGTGGTGTTTTTTTCTTCAAGGGCGTTCATCTTGCCTTGGGCTCCAACTAACTAAAATAGTTCAACTATTGGTTTTATTTAATGAAAACGTCATGAATTGACCTCAGAAAATTATGTATTTTGTAAGATGTACCTGAAATGTATACATATATATCGATCCTGCTAATTTTTTTTAACATGATGGTATTTTTACATAATACTAATAACAGTTCTGTAATATGAATAATAACAGAGTCTTATAGAAAAGCCGATTCTATAGGGCAAATATCAGATGTGAAATAAGATTCATCCCAATATTTAAAAATGTTAATTTTTAAGTTATTGCAGCTATTTAAGCAAACTTGTCGCGAATTTACCTAAGTTTAAATGTTCTTGAATGTAGTTTGTTAGTAATTGACCATCTGTTATCTAGGGTGTTGATTAAAAGTATTGATCACAAGAATTAGGACAAATGCAAATCCGTCTTTCTTGCAAAAAACAGCCCCTCTTTAATTATGTGTATGCCAACGCTTAATAGAAAACTCTAACAAGTACCTAACAAAAATATAACCAATCATACAATTAATCGATTGTAATTACACCCTCACCAAAATATATACGTACTTTATATAATAACATACTAATAGGACTATCCACGCTATAAACAATGTTAGGGTTGCCCAATTAATTCTACTTTAAGGAATAAACTACATCTTAAACCCTTCACCATTTTGCAGAATGGAAAGAAATTAGTCCAGGGACATTTATAATATTTTAGCTTTTTTATTGCACTAAATGAGTGATTAGTTGGATACCGGCTGTTATATGAGCTTTGTTAGCGCTAAAATCTACGAGTTAAGGTTATGTTACTTTGCAGAGAATGTCCTTAACATAATGTTAACAGAAATCAAATTTATTTAAAGAATTACTATTCGCTTACGTTCTCTTAAATTTAACACTTTACAGAGCATTTACATTATGGTGGCTTAATATTATCTTACAAAATAACAACATCAGTTTATCTAACTGAGCGTTGTTCTAAATCTTAGTTATTCATCATAATTCTGTTAATCTACATTTGTATAGATAAATATTAATTTTGATTACTACTAGAATTATTTTAAGTATGATTAGTGCACCTTTGCAGTTTTAATCCAATTACTGCCACAAGTTAATTTTGTTGTGGGCTAAAATGTTAAAAGTTACAATAAAGAGCCTTTCCTTGCCGATGTCGCTGTTACCTTTTCGTTGTAATTCATCATAATGCTATCCCATATCCATCCAAAGGTTAATTATAATCGGCGGAGAGACGTCCTGTGACTCAAAAAAATGCAACGGTGTTATTTTCTGAACTAGCAAGATTGCACCGGTAGACAATGGAGAAAAGGGAGGTTCTACGTTAGCCATTAAATTAAATAGAGCTATGCTCAGGAACGTCTTGCAGTTGTCACAATTGGGGAAAGTCGTAATCAAGGGCACCGTTTTGCTAAAATACGTCAGGTTTTGCGTTAAAGAAAAGATGAGAACAAATACTCGTCTTCCAAAACCTAATATTCGGAACACCAATGGTATACTTACTACCAAGTGGGTTTATAGTTCGATCAGATCAAACTAGACTTACAAATTAAGATATTTTACTTGTTTAGTTCTAGCAATTCCCTGAAAGAAGGAATGGTTACTAATTCTAACGATTTTTATAATTACAAAATAATAAAGGCTGCGCTCAATAAATCACTATAATAATAAAAACGTAAAATATACAGTTAAGCAAAGTGCACTGATAACAAAAAGAAAATAAAAAAATAATTAGTTAACTATAACTAAATTAGGGGAACCCTGGGTTTCTAACGGTTATAATTACTTCTAAATTAGCTAATACATTCGGCGTTTGAATGATGGTCTTATTTAACTTAATCAACTAAACTTAGTAAAACTCGATATACCATTTACAAGAGTTATTTCAATTGTATTTTGTTTATAATTTGATCGAACTAATCGTTCCAGCAGAGTATATGAAAGAAAGGGGGTTGGGCTTTTGAAATGATGCTTTGAAACTTACGTCGCGGAAACATTAAGCTAGAGGGATGCCATTTACTTGATGTTCGCAAAAGAATTGGAAAGTCGTGCTGCCTACGGCTTCAATTTTTCGTACATCTGTGTACGGCACCATCAGATTCTAAATCCTTGTATAAGAATTGGACGTGGATTATTGGCACTGGCCCAAATATAATCCGCCTTTGGGTGAAAATAGACTGATTTTCTAATAATTCGGTCTGTCTTTACCTAACTGCAATTTGGGTAACTCTTTGATTACCTTATTCAAATTTAACCTGGGCATGCGCTAAAGAAACTGTCCTATTGTTGCACCGTTCTAGCCTCAACTTACTGCATTCGCGTCTCTCATAATGGAAAGCGAGTAAAAGGGGTTTGTCACGGGCGTGTTTGGCGTTACGCCTAACAGCAGTACCGGCGGCCGCTAACTCGTCGGAGGAGGGGGAGGTTTCAGAAGAATTTCACCAGCACTGTCCCGTGCTCTAAAGGAAATCACGATATAAAAAAAAGAGGAAGGGGGCACCACCATTCCAGGTATGGGACTATTCTCGGAATAGAAAGATGCAGTTTCCTGGTCGCTTGTGAATTTGTCCCGGGATTGTGTTTTGTTAAGGTCCCAAATGTTAATGTTATTTTAGATTGTAATCTAAGGGTGGCCTTAATTAGTACATATCCTCTGAAATGTAAGGTATTATCGATTAATTTATTCTACTGTCAGAAATAAAAATCTAGTTAAATGACAAGACATATCTATTGATAAATAAAATGGCTTATTTGGCATACACACCAACAACAGGATACAAAAATGTTACAGAATAACTTCCTCGTCCCGTAGAACTTGGCCTTATTCTACAGGTACGGGAAGGACTACTTAAAACTACTGAACACTATAACTAGGGTTTATATACATATATTTAGAAGGCATGTAATAGTGATCCCCTCTCGAACGGCTAAGTTTAAACTGACATCAACAAGGAGGCTGAAACCGAGACGTGGATTAGATATGGCTTCTCGCCCATCTGCGGTGAACTTTTACTTACGCCTTTCACAGACCGACAAAACAAAGGCAAGGGTACAATATAAAAGGGATACTTTAGTTCCGGTCGCCAAATTACCCAAAATAGTCCGTAGTGATGGCTTTATGGCTTCCTGGACCTGCGGAGGAACATCACACGTTCAAATGAAATAGCTACGGAGTGGAAACGAGCAGGTCTATCCCCAGAGATACACTATTCCATCTCTCAGGTTGGGGTATTCCAACAACTAAACACACACCGATTGCTTCCAACATTGGGCCAACACACGACCGGTTTTTATACAACTGCGCGACGAATCAGTACTCATTTTTATTTGTCACCGAACTCTATCAGACGTGGAAATTAATATTTCTCTACCGCATTTATTGCAATTATTAAATTCCTATTCGACGCAGATTTAGAAAATGCATCTATCATGTTTTTATCCGACCGTAAGCAATACTTTATCTATTTTTGTTTTACTCGACACGAAGATATGAAAAGACACGCGTCTCGCCTTTTATCCAACAGGAAACTCTCCCTGTTTATTATTTTACCGCTGTCCTGTCAAAAATTGCCGAAAACATACGGCGGCAAATTTAAAAAGGTAGAAAAGATTTTGTTCATAATGCGCGGAACGCCAACAAAATCTGACAGGTTATTGATACTATTTTTAGAACGGTTGAAGCTTGCTTACAAATTTTGTGGAGTAATAATTTCTAGAATATCTAAATGTTTCAATTAGATTTTGTTTTGTACCAAAGGATTTGTTTTAAATCATTATTTTACTTGAACTAGTTATAATTTTAGATAGGTAGTTTTTATTGCCATTATTAAAATGTCAGCGTGATATTACCTAATATGTTCAAAAATTAATCCTGTATTTTTATATACAGGGTATCTCTAAATATGCTTGCTAATATTAGTGTGAAAATTTCAGATGCGCATACATAACATCAAGGCTATTTGCACTGTAACCAGGTCTACATGCTAAAATGGTAACGTCGCAAAAAGTCATTAAAGTTCTGACATTCAACATGTTATATCTTAGGGTACACTTGCATGACATATCATCTGTTTTATCGTAAATCATAGACTAAGAAAATTTGAGCAATTTAACGATTTAAAGTACAGTCAAATCAACTAACTGACAACAAACATTCCCGTCCTTGCTATTAGCAGTAAATTTGGATCAAGAACGAATTTATATTAAATTATAATTTACTAATGTTAGATATATCAGTTTACCCCTAGCAATAAAAACTTGAATTATGCATAACTGTTATTTTACTAATTTTCAAACATTTAATTAATTTATATAAATCCAATTAATTTTACATACACATATTTGGATCAAACCACAAATATATTTTGACGCAAAAAGTGCACACTACTAGGAAAGGCTGTGATTTCCTGGTAAATTCAAGTAATTTTCTTATTTATAACGATGAGGTAGGATTGATGAGTGAAACTGATAAAATTGAGCACCAACACGTCGTTAAAGCAGATGATTTCTTATCAGCTTGTGTGTAAAACTGACGATCTGAAAATTTGTGTCAAGCTAATGTTCAAAATAAATTATATAAAAAAGATAAACCTTGGAAGAAATAAACTTTATAAAGGAATAAATAAATTTTGACAAAAATCATTACATAACATACTGATTCTGATATAATCCTATAATGGACATAAACTAAAGATTTAGAAAATTAATGAATTAAATATTAATATGCAATTTCTATTTACGAAATTAACAATAACTATGTAGCTTTATAAATTGTGTTGAATATAAATAAATAGTCATAAAATACTTACATCACGTAACTAGATGCATTCCTCTTCCTTTTGTACAAAATACATCGGGAACAATAATTAGTTATTTATCTAAAACAGAATTGTTAGGCACAAATGCATTCATACTTAAATAAGTCAATATTTTATAAGCGTAAAACTTCATTTACAAGTAATCGGTATTTATCTAAGACAGGATTCATTAGCGGGATGAAGACTTCGGTATGTCTTGCAGCATCAGCGGCGGTATTAGCCTACAGAACACAATTAGTACTCTGAAGACGTTGGAAATACCTCATGGAATGAAAAACTGCCTGAAATACAGATTTACGCACCGTAGATAAAATTATCGCCGTCCCTGAATTTAATTATCAGCTTTGCATAATTTATCATTTAAACTTGACGAAAATATCCAAATAATTATGACTCAATTTACAATGCATGTAATTAGAAAATTTTCCATTTGGGGTCCAAAAAAATGTAATACTAAATTGTTCCGAAAGTTTGCATCTTCCAAAACAAATGTTTAATAACAATTAAATCAAAAGAAGTATTATTTATGGGCGTTGCGCACCAAAAGGTACGTGATTATCTAGAATTAAACTAGATATTAAATTAGAACGAATCTCGTATACTTGCGTGGCACTACCACAAAACATTTTTCAGAAAACTTAAAGTAGCACATTTGCAACTGAATTCAATACTTATTGGTACAAGAAAGCAAGTAATCGGACTATAACTAGCAAGCTAACGTTTTAACTAAATCAAAAGACCGCTTTCGTCTAGAGTCTCTTACAAAAAGCCTCGACCGCTCCTCACGGCTGTCCCTTATCGCACATGCGTCCTCACACATGTTTTCAAAATATAACTTTACGGGACAAAATTATAAAATAGTATGTAATATTTATTTAAAAGTTATTTAAAAATTTAGCAGCCAATAATTTTCATAATTTCTTTTCAAAACTTTTATTGACATTAATTAACAGAAAATTGTTACTGCATTAATGAAATATAAACGCTACACTATCTCTAAGAACTATCAAGTTGCAAGTGAATTAAATTAACCGAAAATATTCTCCTATATTGACTAAACAAAAAACTGTATTAATTTCCGATAGAGGAATACGGGACCTATCTGAGAGAGTTGGTTAAACGACTTAGTTAAGTTAAGTAATGAATATGACTGACGGAGCTTAACAAAGCTTACAGTTCAATATTACAACAATATATAAACTAGGCGTAATTTCTTAGTAGCTTTTATATTTTAAGCACAGTGAAATCTCTTGCCTGGTGTTCATAAGTGTCAATTCTAGGACCGTTGCTAGATTCTTATATTTAGCTGGATAAGAGGTACTTTCTGACTACTAATACTAGTAAATCTTTTGTGTCACTTTTTGATAGTGTCAGATACAAAATACGGTTATATAATAATCTGAATACTATAGTCGGTAATATGCGATCGGTTAAATTTCAGTTCCCGCTAGGCTATGGAAAAGAACGCAAGTCTTAGCTTAATCCATTCTCAATAATAATTATCTGTCAAATTTACAGTTTGAGTTTGTCATGTTTTACAAAACGTTTTCAAGGACTTTAAACGAAGGTTGAATGCAATGGTCATCATTTGGTACATATATTATAAGTAGTGTAAATAAATTACAATTTAATGATAAAGTTCTTCGCAACAAATTTGTTGACATAATTTGCAGGTTATGTATTGGCTCTGTTCGGCTTGCGTGTGTATAAGTTACGCTCTACGGAAAATATTCATGGCCTGCTGGGGACTGAAATTTAAATGATCGCATGTTACTAAATTATCTTTCAAAGGGTCTAGTCGCGACCTTGAACTGCTCCTTGTTACATACTTTAGCCTTAGAAGGTTTATTAGTGGGACCATTCAAGAGCCTTGATAAAGCTCCATTTTTGTTATCAACACCGTTTGTTTTTGACTACAAATCTTACATTATTAAAACCATTAGTTCTATGTTTCTTCTATTTTTGTGATATAGTATGAGATCCGAGTATTGGCAAACGATACTAAAAATAATCTAACATCTGCAAATCAATTATTTAGAACTTTATCTTGCTATTAGAAGATTTAAAAGAATTTCTCTCAAGCTGTAAGGTGTGTACTGAAAAAATGAATTTACGTTTCGAACAAATTTTAGTTAGTTGCCCGAAAATAAGTTCAAACAATAACAATAGCCGAGAAGGTAACGCTAAAAGTGTAGGTTAACGGCAGCATCTTGAATAGGTACTATATTCTCTTGACAATTATCAGGTATTGTGGCGAGTACTTCTCTGCCCATGTCATCAAAACACATCAAAAATCAAGTTTCAAAAACTCATTCAAGAACAGTTTACTAATAGACTTGAATGAGGACATATAGTTTTTTTCAGAGTAGAATGGCGGATTCGGCTAGAAAAAGGGGCTCATCTCGCTGATAATAAATTTCACATTTACAAGCAAGTACGCGAGATTATAAGTCATAGATATAGATAAGAAACTTTAAAGAAAAGGTTTAAATTAAATATCTACATGCATGTCAAAAGTGCTATTCGGGATTGCCTTGGCTTCACCATCAGCCCTTTGTATTAACATCTACCAATGTACAAAAAAAGTCTTTACCCAGCTAACGAGAGGATAATGTATAGAATTACTACTAGTAGTACTACTGTACTCAAATCCATCTGCGATCTGTCAATATACTACTACTACTACTACTACTACTACTACTACTACTACCAGTCATGCGATTCCCTTAGCGGGGGTAGGCGAAATCCAATTCCAAGCCTCCACCTTCACAACCCCAGCATGCACCCATACATTAACTCCTCTCACCACCACCGCCCTTCACCACAACTCACAACACTCTACAGTATCTACACCAGCCCACTATCACCTAACAATGCTACTATCACCCACTCCCTATGTGTCTCCATTCCTTTCTGTCCTTACACACCTCTTTTGCTTCCATTAAATTCATATAACGTTTTTGGTAAGCTCTCCTATTCTTTGCGCTCTTTAGTCTATTCCCGTTTCCAATTTTTCAATCATATTCAACCACCTCTTTCTTTGTCTACCCCTACCTAGTTTTCCATTCATACCTGTCACATATATTCTCTTTGTTAAGCGTTCATTATTCATTTGTTCCACATGTCCAAACCATCTTAACGCACTTCTTAGGTACAGTTCAGTCAATGTCTCCTTCAACTGGCACGTATCCATCATCCCTTCATTCCTTACTCTGTCACGACTGGTTTTGCCACATGCAGCTCTTAGGTACCTCATACTTACGGCGTTTATTTTACTCATATGCTTCTTCTGACATATCCAATTCTCACTGCCATATAAAATAGTTAGAACAAATATGTTATTGTACACAGCTTTCTTTGCTTCCATACGTAACTGTTCACTCTTGGGTACTGACCACATGCTGCCAAATATTCTACTGTCCGCATTCACTCTAGTTTCGATTTCACTATCTATTCACCCATCATTTTCAGACATTCTGCCAAGGTAAGGGAACTTGTCCACTTGTTCAATTATCTCTCTACCCAACTTTAGCTGACATATTTCCTTTTCGTCATTCATATTGAAAACCATTACCTTTGTTTTGCCACTATTGATTTTCAGATTCATTCTTTCACTCACTTCTACAAATTTATTCAACATTCCTTGCATTTGGCTCATGGTTTTAGCTACTGGTGCTGCATCATCTGCATACATCAACACTTTTACATCTTCGCTGCATATATTTATACCACTCAACTCCTCACGTGCACTTCTCATGCATTTATCCATAAATATATTAAACAGCCAAGGAAACATCGCACAGCCTTATCTCACACCTTGCTCAACTTCAAAGTACTCACTTACCGCATCGTTCACTCTCACGCACGCTCTGCTTCCGTCATACATTGCTTTTATTGCATTCAGTAGTTCTCCCTTTACACCATACTCCTTCACAGTTGCTCATAACTTGCATCTATTCACACTATCATACGCTTTCTCTAAATCCACAATTATACAATACATTTTCTCATTAACATGCAAACACTTCTCAGCCATTTGCTGTAGACTAAATATATGATACACGCACCCTTGTCCAGGAATGGACCCACCCTGTACATCCCATACCTTTATTTCAGTATTTATGCGAACTCTAGCAACTATAATTCTACCAAACACTTTCCCACCTACACTTAATAAACTCTCAGTTCTATAGTTCCTACACTAATATCTACCAGCTTTTACTTTGTACAGAGGCACGATAATAGCACTCTTCCAGTTCTATGGCACTCATGCTAATTGAACACAAGCATTAAATAGTTTGCACAACCGTTCGCCTAGTCGCATACCGCCATACTTTAATATTTCGTTCATAACTTCATCTACTCCAGCAGCCTTCCCAGGTTTAAACCTGTTTATTGCATTTCGTGCTTCTTCCACGCCTATACCCTTATCGCTCTGCTTGATTTTATTTATTCCAGCATTTCCCACATTCACACTTATTCCAGTATCCTTGTTGCCATACATCCCTTTAGAATGTTCTTTCCAACGCCATATCACTTTACTTTCATCTCACTCCATTTCATTCTCGCTATTCCGTATTCCGTTTACTCAGTTCCCTAAACCCTGCCTTGCATTGCGTAACCACTTCCAAAATAATCTTTTATTGCCGTCAAAATCATTCTGCATTCTTACTCCCTCCTACACCCCCAAACTCTCTTTACTCTCCTTCACAACTTCCTTTGCACGCTTCTTTTTAATCTGATACGCTTTCAATAGATCCATTCTGTTCTTCCCATCTTTGGTTCCAATCATTCTCTTATATACTTCTTTCTTCCCCTTTACTGAATCTTTCGCGGCATCATTCCACCATGCGTTCTTTTTCGGCTTTCCAATCGTACTCACTCCACATGCTTTAGTTGCACACTCTATCACGAGGCCTTTCAACCACTTCCATACTCATTCGATGTAACCTTTTCCAATTTCATACTTCCATTCAAATTATTCTGACAACATTTTCTTCTCTAAGTTTTGTACGTATTCCTCTCTCACATTCTCCTCTTGCAACCTCTCCACTTTCACTCTAGTCTTTCTTGCAACTGCCCTCTTCTTATATACCGACTTTCTTCCAAGCTCAATTTTTGAATTTGCCAGAAAGTTATCAGCCCCACATTCAGAACCTCTCATCACTCATGTACCCTTTACCAATTTACGTAACCTCTCATCATAAACGATTAGATCAATCACGCTTCTAGACTCTCCTATTTGCCATATATACAACTGTATATCCTTATGTTTAAGCCACGTATTCGTTAGAAACATCCAATTTTCTAAGCATAGCCCAACTAACACTTCCCCATTCTCATTCGTTCTGGGATCGCGCAAGGGCCAATTACACGATCACTGTTTTCTCTTCTTATTCCCACCCATCCATTCAGGTCACATAGTAGAATCACTCTATCATTCACGTGACATGCATTAAGTACCCCTTCTAACTCTATCCAAAAGGTTTCACTTTCATCCTGGTTATCACCATTCTCCGGAGCATAGCACGCTACAACTACTACTTTCCTAATGCCTATCGCCATTCGAACCCAGAGTAGTTGCGGACATGCCAATTCATACTCCCTTACATGCGCTTTAGCGAATTCGTTCAAAATCTATCCCACTTCGTTTGAAACATGCTTCCAGCTCTCTACTTCAGGCCAGAAACCTAGACTTCCCTAATCCATCTCTATCACTTCTTTCCTTTTCCACTTAGTTTCACTCACACACAGCACACCTAACCTTCTCTCTCTCATTTCACTCAAAGTCTCATGTTCCTTTCCATACATCCCTCTTGCGTTCCACATTTACGCTTACCATTTCATTTTCTCGCGTTCATGCCAAGGTAGGCCAATCTTGTTCAATCTCAGCCGCCTACCATGGCTTTGATTGTACGAGGCTTTTTTAGTGTTCTTTTTAGCAGTATTATCAAAGGTAGACCTGGTTGCTAGCCTAAATCGTACCCTTTGTCGATTTAGCGTTCCCTACTTACGAAATCGACACCATACCGGCCGGTGTTGACGTATTTAGCCCACATCCTACAAACGCAGCCACAAACCCAGTATTATCCCAGGCATGCCTAACACTATTCCATACAGACTAAGCTCCCCCTAATAAACGGGTTACTCTGCAAGCCAGCACGTAGTTGCCCGTGCCATGACTACTAGGAAGCATACTTAATGCACTGACATACTCTAGCACGTATAGGATTACCTCGCGCAATAACACTTAAGAAGGTATGTGTGAAAATACGAAATTGAAATAATTGTTTTATAGCTTGAACTATAACATCACCTTTATTTCCCATCTCTGTTTACGGTAAATAGCAATTCGAATTGATTATCATCTTATCCTCATTACAAGGCTGGTGGATGTTCAAAGCATTACGTTTCCTGTAAGCGTCCATTCAAGTCAATTTAAAGGTGTTTTAAAATTAAATCCTACAAGTTTACTGAATGTATACTGTTCTCCATTAAATAAGAGGAATATAATGTTATACATCTGTATGTAACCGAAATACGTAAGACTAGGCATATAAATTTGGTATTAATTAAGGAGAAGTATATGGATAAGGAAAATATTTTATATGACGCGGACAATTAGGATGATGACGATGAGACTGAGGATAAGGAAGGAGACACGCAAACATTACGGGAAAGGCTTAGCGAGGAAACGGGTTGCTTGTCTACAGTGACAAAGTATTACTATTGCTACATAAAGAATTTAAGTTGTCTTGAAAGAGACCACCAGAGAACATACGAAAATTTACATTTGTGAGAGATGCCTGTGTCACTATAAAAATAAAACTCAATTGAATTGGTATACAGCATATTTTAATCAGTTAAATGGCGCTATTTGCCATATTATTTTGCCGAAACCTGATGCTAAAATACAGTTTCGTTATTTTCAAAATAAATTGATTACTCCACTTGTAATTTATCCCGATTTGGAATATTTAATTAAAAAGACACCTCCTCTACTAATAAGTGATACAAGTAAGCTTAAGAAATCTCAGTCATTAGGTTTGCAGTATGGAATATTACATTTACTGTAAACAGAAACTGGGACATTCTAATTACAAATTTTGTCTCAGTACTGATGCTGGGCAATTGTTTATAAAGGAGCTAGTTAAAACTACTACTGCATTAGCGTACTACTTTAGTCATGTGGCTGCAATGCAACCTTTAACATTATCACAATAAGAGGAATATTATTTAGCTTAGTTCTCCCGTATTTCTGAAGAACCTTTAACGTTGTCTGAAAACACGTTTGAAAGCGTTAGACATTATCTTCATTTAATTGGTGAATATAGGTGCCATACTTTCACTTCTTGCAATTTAGATTATAAGATATTTAAAAAGAACTGTTTTAGTAGAATTTCATAATCTGTCCAGTTACGATAGTCGTTTAATAATTAAGAGTTCAGCTAAAAATAATCCGGGCAATCTATCACTTTTACAAAGAAGAACGGAAGTTGCATTTTGTTTACTAGGCGGTTACATAACAGCACGAACAATAAATTTAGATTTGTAGGTTCAATTAGATTTTTGAACGGGAGTTTAGAGAACTAGCCTGGCATCTTAATGCACGATAAATTTTTAATTTTAAGATATAAATAATATAATGAGAAATTGGGCGTATTCATAATTAATCTAATAATTTAAAATGTCTTCACCCAAATTTGGGTGAAGACATTTTAAATTATTAGATT